>JAJKFI010000020.1:1747666-1762461 GCA_029204185.1 Lerista edwardsae
ATTATTATTATTATTATTATTATTATTATTATTATTATTATTATTATTATTATTATTATTATTATTATAAGAACATAAGAAAAAGCCTTGCTGGATCAGGCCAAAGGCCCATCTAGTCCAGCTTCCTGTATCTCACAGTGGCCTACCAGATGCCTCAGGGAGCACGCAAGACAACCAGATACTTGTGTCCTGATGTGTCCCCTGCATCTGGCATTTTAAAGTAGCCTATTACCCTTGCACCACCCCCAAGAAAAACACCAGACTGAGGTTGGGGTTTAACTTTATTAAGCACAAATGTAAATCATGTAACCTACTGAACACCCATCCCTCCCTCGCCAGTCTGGGGTAGGCCAAAAAACTACCCTCCATAATTGGCCAATTTGGATGACAGAAAACAATTCCTACCCGGCCCTCATGATGAGCGACCAGCTAATCTCAGACTGGACATACCCGTCATAGCTTGTAACCTGTGATGGAGTTTTCCTCCATAAATCTGTCCAATCCCCTTTTAAAGGCATCCAGGCCAGATGCCAGCACCACATCTCGCGGCAAGGAGTTCCACATTCTAATTACACGCTGGGTAAAGAATACTTTCTTTTGTTTGTTCTAACTCTCTTAACACTCAGTTTTAGAGGATGTCCTCTGGTCCTGGTATTGCGTGAGAGGGAAAGTGGGTATAGAGACAGTGGGTCAAATGCCGCCCCTTATCTGGGGATCTGCCATTCCTTGATTCTTCGAGGCCCAGATTTTGGAAGAGTAGAGGTGAACGGAGCAAAATGGCAAGTGTGCAGAAGAGTGGTGAGGCAATTTTTGTTTTGGCTTGAAATATCTGAATTTTTTTAATCCATCTTAGAGCACAATCCTAACCTGGAGTTAGGCCGGCACAGTTAGGCCAGCAGTTTGGCTGGCATAAGGGCCACCGTAAAGTACGTTTGGACCACTCTTGGAGTCAGAGAGGCCAACACACAGACATGCGCCATCCTCCCTGACTCCGAAAATGATCCAAATACACTTTACGGTGGCCTTTGTGCTGGCCTAACTTTGCTGGCCTAACTGTGCCAGCCTAACTCCAGGTTAGGATTGTGCCCTTATTGTTATAGTGTTGTGGAATATGCTGAAGTGGGTTACAGCCTCACCGTCAATAGCCAGGGATATGTTCCCCCAGAGCTGCACACACTGTGTGAAACAGCTCTATAGGAAATATAGTCAAACAATTAGGCATGAATTTTGGCCACTAGTGTCAATCTCAGCTTGTTGCTCCCCTAAAGCTTGTGGCCCAAGTGCAGTTGCGCTCCCTGCACTTCTTTAGCTACGCCCCTGGGCTTAACAGAACTAGACTCCTATCACCTGCTATCTTTCAGCACCCTGTGTGTGTGTGTGTGTGGGGGGAAGGGAAATGTTGCTTTTGATATTCACTTCCAAGGGAGGAAATTGGAGCACAGCCTCCAGTGTCGAAAACATTGCCATGGAAATGAGCAAATGTTCCAAAAGTGGCATTATTTTAAAGAGAGCAGTGAATCTTGATCCGATGAGACAGGTGATCCCAAGGTCAGGCGCATTGGCTTCATAGGAAAAAATCTCCTTAGGGAGCACCAATGTATTAACTGGAGGCCATTCACTCTGTGCATACAACCCTCCTGTCTGTCACGGCACTATCAATCCATTGCCCACATTTTACTTGGCTATGAACTTCTCAGAATGACAAGAGGGCGATTTGGAAGATATAGTAAGGTTCGGAGGAGCCTTTTTCATTTTGGAGTTACCAAGGAAAGAGAATCAGCCTTTTGCTTTCTCCCAGGAACTACTTATCTTCAATCTTTCAATTAAAGGTCAAAAAAAAAAATGAAAAGAGACAGAGCAGCCATCTATTATGTTTCCCCCACACTGACCAAACATTCCTGCTTGGAAGAATGCCTGTCCGTGGCCTGGCTGGGTCTAAACCAGTTTGAGCATCTTTCTGTTGCTGTGAAAAGGCTGTGAAAAACTTCCTAAGGATGGCCATTTTGTAACATAAAAGGACGTAATGGATGAAAATGTATTTTTTTCCCCCAATGACTCCCTTAATGATCTCTGGTTTTCCATTGTGGTTGCTTTCCCCCAGTGACAGTTTTCGCCACAGGGGCTCTGGAGAGCTGGAGAGGTGGTTAGGGCCCAATCCCAGCGCAAATGCAGTTGCAATGCAGTTCCAAAGTAAGGGAACAAATTTTCCCTTACCTTGAGGAGGCCTCCATGACTGCACTCCCATACAGCATGCAGTGTGGACCCCACGGGCATGGCAGCATCAGCCCTGGAAAGTTGGATAGGATTGGGCCCTTAGAGTATCAGCTAGGACTGAGTAGACCCCGGATTAAATCCATACCCAGCTATGAAAGTCACTGGGTGAACCTGCCATTGGACAATGTGGGTATGAAAATAAGCCCTTGGGAGAGGAATGGTGGCTTTTGAAAACTGCAAGCTGAAGCCATCTAGCTGTGGAAACTGGTACTGCACCAATAAGATGAATGAATACCCTGATGTCTTCCTGGATTTGTCTGAGACCTTTGTAGGAAAGATGTTTGCAAAGAAAACAGAACCATGAGGCAGTGCTAGGAGGGGTGAAATTGGGATTATTTCATTGTATTAGCAAAAATGTTTTATTTCCTTTGTAAAATGTGAATTTTGCATTATATCACATTATTTCACATTTCCCCAAAACCCCACACCTCTACCCATAAGTAACCAACCTGCTTGCAGATTTTTACTTGCTTTTAAAAGCAAATACTTTCTTCTTCCTGGCTGTCTGATCTCTCCCCTCCCCCCCGCCAACTGCACGCAGTATGTGCTTCACCAGTGCGGTTGCATGGTGGAAGATATAGGGAGGATAGGATTGGGCCATTAAATACGTCCCTATTTGCATTTATGGCATCCAAGCAAGTTGGTCAGTTTGCACCCTGACTTTTATAATATCATGTTGAATATTTGGTAAAATGTCACTTCCTTGGTTGTCTGTTCAGAAATTTCCAACTGGCTCAGAACTCAGGAGCTGGTTTATTAATTGGAATTGAAACAAAATGGGCCTATTAGTAGGGTTACCAGATACTAACTGGGATAGAGTGCCTATATTTGTAATCATTGTATAGGAGGGACTTTGGATATCATGGGAATTTGAAACCATCATGGGTTTCAAAAGCTGTACCTACCAAAACCCCTCTTCTATACAATGGATAAAGGACACTTGTCCCAGTTTGCAGTGGCGTTTCTACAGGGAGGGCAGAGCTCTAAGTTTTGCAAGGAGCCTTATCCTGTCATGTAAATCCCTCCTTTCCCTTGCTGCTGTAGCCAGTAAGCAACACCAAGATGTTGCTTTTCCCTGTGAGGATTGGCTAAAACGGTGCAGGAGAGGAGTGATTTCCACTGCAAGGTAAGGCTACTTGCAAAACTCAGAGCTTTGCCCTCCCTATAGAAATGCCTCTGCCAGTTTGTATCTGATAACCCTACCAATTAGTTCTCTCATTAGCATATGAAAGAACTACATGGATTCCTTTTGTTCCTTTTGTTCCTGGGCCCACTTCAAAGTGTTCATTTGCAGCCCCTTCCCCCAAGACCTTGAATTAAGATATAAGGACCTTGGACCTTGTACTGCATTTCTATATGGACTTGCCTGCTTGTTAACATCACCAGAGACAATTTTGGGTGTGCCCCTGCCCTCTCTCTGAAATGATCTGGGCAGCAACCAGAGGTAGGGACTAGTTTGCAAAGGTTCTTTTTCTTTTGCATCTTTGTGAGTGGCTAATGCCTGCCAAAGTGTAACTTTTCTGAGGGCCAGTTTGAGCCATCAGATCAACGATTTGCAAAGGCTCGGGATTTTGTGGACTTTCGCTTGGAATGAGGTCAAAAGCTTGACTTGATTTCTGGTCGAACGCTGGGATACCTGTTTATCCCTGATTTGGTTTTCTCAAGCTTATAATCGTGTTTAGTGTGATTGACTTTACTGCTGGTTTTGAAATGCTGTCGGTGAAGCTTTCTGGCATTTGCTATTATTTTATTGTATTTCTTTATTGGACTTCTTGTTATCTTGTATATGATTCTAATGGGATGTTGTTGCAAGCCATTTTGGGAATCCAAAATTGAAAGATGGACCAAAAGGTTTTGCAGGTAAGTAAATAAATCAAATCCCTGTCTGATCTGTAATGCAAATATTGCAAGTATAAAAAATGTACTTTATGCTGGGGTTGCTTTATTCAATTTTGATAAGACAAATTGCATTCTTCTGCAAAAATGAGGCATACATTTTTAATTAGTTGCTATAGTACTTTTAGGGACGTGGTGGCGCAGCGAGTTAATCCGCTGTTGCTGGGCTTTCCGACCGGAAGGTTGGCAGTTTGAGACCACGCAATGGAGTGAGCTCCCATCGCTTGTCCCAACTCCTGCCAACCTAGCAGTTCGAAAGCACCTCAGTGCAAGTAGATAAATAGGGACCACTTCGGTGGGAAGGGAATGGCGTTCCGTGTACTACGGCATAGAGTCATGCCGGCCACATGACCACGGAAGCTTGTCCTCGGACAAAACGCCGGCTCTACAGGCTTTGAAATGGAGATGAGCACTGCCCCCTACAGTTGGTCACAACTAGACCATTCGGTTGTGGGGAAACCTTTATCTTTTATCTATAGATAGATAAATGTTTAGGTATACAGCACTACTTCATTAGAATAATGCTGGGAGGCATGCCAGCCTGGGGAGGTTGTTGGGGTTGGGATGCAGCTATTAGGCTTCATCCAAGACTCCAAACCCAGGCTGCGTGGTGTCCTTGGCTCTGCGCCTACTATACAGCAGGCGCAGATCCAAGGAACCCATAGGGGAGGCTCCGGAGCGCACCAAAGCTGTGCTGGATACAGCGCAGGCCTGCTTAGGATTGCGTTCTCAGTGTGACTCAACCCTGCCACCTTGTCTGTTTTCATAATCCTCTGGCAACACAGCTCTAGAAGCTCACAATGCAGTGCAGTCAAGTCATCGTGTGCTGACAATATTTTATGGGACTTGGAAGGGTCAGGTCATCAGCATGGGAGACCATATTTGGTGGTAGCCCCATAGAGATTATAATCTGTGCTCTGGCACATGGTTCCTTGCTTTTGAATGGCAAATGGGATACAGACAGCGGCGTCATGCAGCCAGAACACTGGGCAGGAGGAACGGGTGAGCAGCAGCCCGCCCGTTGCGTACCGCTCCGTTTTGCCGTCTTCCGGGGCGGGGAAGACTGCGAAACGCCCAGCATTCCGGCTGCATGATGCCGCTGGATACAGATGCCCCTTTAGACATCTTTAGACTCTTAAAGGAAGGTTGAAACTGACCAGAACATAGTGACCTCCTTGGCAGGTCTGAGCATTGTTGCCTCCCTCCATTCATGCTGCCAGCAATGTTGGTGCACTGATGTGTTACCATATTGGTAATCCAGTCTTTGCCTCTTTGACTTTTGGGAGGGCAGGAGTTTGGCATTTGAAAACCTCAGATATTCAGGGGAGGCTGTTTCCTGTGGTTCTGGAGGAGGCAGTACCAGCACCTAAGCTAAAATTCATACAAAAAGATTGCCTCGTTCCCAGATGCCTCTGTGACCATGATAAAACACAGTTGCGGGAAGTAAGGAGGCGGCAATTTTTCATAGTAATGTGGACAGTATGCTAAGCAGAGATAGTAACCAAGTGGTAGTTTTTCTCGCAAAGGAATCTGACAATATGAGAATGTTTTTCATAAACAAATGTCTTCCCAAAAATGACTGATTACATGCGGTGCTTTGATTTCTAGTGGATTTTTCCTCCCATATGTCAGCTGGGAAAAAAAAATGACAGTATATTTTCCTATGGAAATTATGATGAAAGAGACATTAAACATCTGTTGTAAACTCTTCTCAGGCTAATAGTTTTAACCTGAGTTGCCATTGCTGTTTCTTCTAGCTGACCACAAATTTATCGGACGTTCTTGAGGGCTGAGTTACAGAAGACGGGATGTTATGGCAGAGTAGCTTTGGGGCTGTGTGATGGTTTCTTACCAAGAAATCTCACAACTCTGTTGACTTGTAGCCAACTAATAGGTTGAGCTGTGTGCTAATGTTGCTGCTTAGATCATATCAGTAATTCTGACCATGATTGAGGGCGCACATATGTCTGCTGGCTTCTCTGACTTTCAGAGTGGTCCAAATATACTTTACGGTTTCCCTAGTGCTGGCCAAACTTTGCTGGCTTAATTTCTGCCTGCCGAACTACAGGTTAGGATTGCACTCTACATCTCTGTAGCCAGATAAGCCTTTGGGGGCTTGATTGTTCACAAGTATTCCAGGCCCCTTTCCTGAATTTTACTTTTCAAAGGCTGTAATCCTATACACACTTCCCTGGGAATAAGCCCAGCGATGGGATCTGCAAATTGAGAAGGGGAACGCTGGGCGGGACTTAGGCAGGACTTCCATGTGATTGGCTGCCTGTCCGCAGCATTCCACGGCTGCCCTGGCCTCGGGGGGGGGGAGCCCCCGGTTGGCGTGCCCCACCGCTGCTCACCCAGGCACCCAGCACGCCCCCCCCACCCGTCCTCCGCGGCGAACAGGAGCCCCCCCAAGGCCAGGGCAGCCGCAGAACGCTGCGGACGGGCTGCCAATCATGTGTAAGTCCCGCCTAAGTCCTGCCCAACGTTCCCCTTCTCAATTTGCAGATCCCATCACTGAATAAGCCTCATTTAGTATAGTGCAACATGCTTCTGAATAGACAGGCATTGTGCTGACAGTAAAATATAAGAAAGAGAGGGTGGGTGGAATGTTCAAACCCTTTCCTTGTCTCTTATTCTCTTCCATCCCATCTACGTCCCCTGACAGTACAAGGATGGGGCCAATCATCATTCTTCAAACATATCTTTGCCTCTCCTTCTATTCCCAAACAGATGTGGCCTGAATATGGATCAAGACTGCAGTCAGTTTCTTTTGTCCCAAGAAATCAACAGGAAATCCTTTGAGTCCCAAATCAGCACCTACCTGCTTAATCCTGCTCTGGGTTTTGTTTTGGGAAGCCCAATTGTATGAGCCATGTATCTGTATGAGCAGCAGTAGCCAAATGGCTACCGCTGCATCTTACCAGCACTGGGCAGGCACTGGAGGTTCCTCGGAGGAAGGGGACATTCATCACCCCAAGTAAGGGCGCAGGGTGGGCAATGGGTCTCCTCACCTCTGCCCTGGTTATTTTGCTGGCATAGAGGGCCAGGGCTTCTGTGTTGGGCCATGCAGCCTGACACAGAGGATACGAACAGCAAAAATTGCCACCAGTTCCACCTCCTGCTCCACCCCTTCTCTACCCAGGAACCCCTCTCCACCTGGTCACAACACTGGTGACCGGTCCAGTCACTGCTCACTGGCTTGCATTGCCACTTCTGGGCACTGCTGGGCCAGTGTTGACCTGGCACCAGTGGTAAAGCCTTCCCATGGCCTTACTGCAGGCGGTGAAGGCGCTTTATGGTGCCTTCATGACACCAGTGCCCAAGGTACGCTCATACCGTGGGCTCTATGGAGCACAGGATTGAGCCCTTAGCCATGCTGGAGGGTGCGCCTCTTACTAGCATTTAACCACCCAACTGCAAATTCAACACGGCAGCCAAAAGTGGCAAAGGACTAATTGTTCTCCCTCAAGCCGGCTTGATGATGTGCTCCTTCTCCTGTGGTGATGTGCTTCATCAAGGGATTTGACATAGCACAGTGAGGGACTTGCTACTCTCACTCCAGCCATAATGAGAGCCGAAATTGCACTGTGCAGAACTGCCAAGGGTGGATTTCCTGTCTTCTTATCGGAACTGAACATACAGACGGCCAGGACCTCATTCATCAGCCTCCATGGGGGGTCCTTGTCAGTTGTGAAGAGGAGGTCCAGTCACTCAAGCCATCAGCCTCCATTCACTTTGGAAGCACCTGTGTGTGTGTGTGTGTGCGTGCATGCACGTATGCACCCATAGATACACAAACCTATATGTGCATATGTGTATATATATGCACTCATGCACACGTATATATGATTTATTTATTTCCCCTCCAAAAGGCTTATCGGCACTTTAAGAATACGAAGGGAATCAAAAGACTGCTCCAGCCCGCTTAGCGATTCAGTGCTTGACTGTCATTAAGTTCTCTTCAGTGCACATATTTCTGCTGCAGGTGGCTTTGTTGCTGAATAAAGAGCCCGCTGCAGCATAAACGGTGAATGAGTCACTTTCCTAAAAATGAAACTTGAAAACTCTTTGATCAGACATTTCCTGCTTTAGCATTCCGTTTTGAGAACAAAGTGAGAACTATTCACGACGAGGACGTGAGTGCCGAGAACTACACCGCGGTTTAATGAATTAGCATATTTGTTCAACAGCTGTATGGATCCATCACACCCAAAAAAGAAAAATCTTGCTCTTGGTGGAAATGTGTACAGATGACAATAACAAGTAAGATATGAAGCTTTCCCCCCTTTCTCCCCGAGAGTCTTCAATATTTATGTATTAGTGGAGATATTAAAAAAAAAAGATTGAAAGGGGCACATTCCTTAAAGGCAATGTCCTGCTCAAGGCTGGGGTCCTTGAAGGAGCTGCTACCTAGTGAGACGTTTAGGGCTCTGGAGGGTGCCTGATGTCGTAGTAGTGTGTGGATCCCATGAATGGCAGAAAGAATAGTGGTGACCCTACAGGACTAGTCCAGTCCAGGGCTAGTCGGATTCCCAGAGAGGCAACAGGACCCTGGACAGCGCAAAGCAGAGACGAATGCAAGGTTGTAATGGCAGGTGCCAGCCCCCAAAATATCATCTGGTTGTCTCCTGGTGTCTGTGAGTCCTTGTGGCGTTTTTCCCCAGGGGAGGCATCCAGGAGAATTTGGACACAAACCAAGAGCCCCAGCTGCTCCTAATCTTGCTGGGCCAATGATCATCAACCGTGTAGGTTAACAAGCATCTGTGTGGGATTGGCCAGCTAATTAACTTCTGGCCGTTCAGCTGGCATTTTGGCCAATCAATGCCTTGCTTTGGGGTCTTCACATGGCCCCCCGGACCTTGTGCGAACGCTAGCGGGCTGCGTTGTCCAGAGGGTCGCCTGAGATGCTCTCCCACATCCTGCTGGAGGCTGTGTTGCTTGGGGCAGGATGATTGGTTGTAAGTATGGGTGCCTGGAGACACCTCTGAAATTTAGAGGTGCTCCTGTGTTATATGTCTGTTAATGTTTGTAGTTGTTTATGTGTAAAAGTGTAATAAAAGTCCTGTCACTTATATGGAAAAAGCCTTGCAAAGCATTTATTCCTTCCTCTACCCAAAAGAACCTGCAGCCCCTGGCAGGAGCCATGGTTGTGTCGGAACAAAGGTGAAGGCCATTCAAGTACCCATCTTTGAAATATGCCCATTAAAAATCCCTGACTCTACCTGATCACAGTCTTGCCAGACATTATAGAGGTAGTTGAATTACAGTTTGAAAAGACTGGGATCCTGTATTCTGCGCATCCTAACAATATTGGTTATCTGCGATTGACAGCACCATCCTATGCATGCCCTATGCATGTTAAATTGAGCTTACTCCCAGGAAAGTGTGGATAGGATTGTAGCCTGGCTGTTTCAGTTTTAGAAAAACAGAACTATGTTGTAATGATAATGAAGATGATACTGATATTTGTATACCTTATTCCTTGGTCATTGGATTGCTCCTTTAACTTTAATTCAAGATGGTTCACATAGGCAGGCTTTTTCTCAACCCCGAGGGTTTTTTACAAATAACCATGAAGTTCTAATCTTTCAATAACAACTACATTCAGATGGATCAGATGTATGGCTTATGTTAACTGCATCCTGAAAAATACAATATAAAATAATGTTGCTTTTTAAAAAAAAAAAATACTAGCACCCTGAGTTTTGCCTGTGGTTTGTGCATGGTGAACATTTCTTCCAAGTGTCTGTCAGTGTAGTGAGGTTAAATTCACACATGGGAGTAGGTGTGGAGACTGGATACTTGCAATGGAAAGAACCATGTGTTATCTGTAAAAAGGTAAAGGTTTCCCCACGACCGAATGGTCTAGTCGTGACTGATTGTAGGGGGTGGTGCTCATCTCCGTTTCAAATTCGTTTCAGAAGAGCCGGCGTTTTGTCCGAGGACAAGCTTCCATGGTCATGTGGCCAGCACGACTCTACGCCGTAGTGCACGGAATGCCATTCCCTTCCCACCGAAGTGGTCCCTATTTACCTACTTGCATTTAGGTGCTTTCGAACTGCTAGGCTGGCAGGAGCTGGGACAAGCAACGGGAGTTCACTCCGTCATGCAGTCTTGAACTCCCAACCTTCCGGTCGGAAAGCCCAGCAGCAGCGGTTTAACCCGCTGCACCACCACATCCCTTGTGTTATCTGTACCACATTGCAAATAGTTTGTGTATAGCCAACTCTGCCTAGGGTGCTGTTGGTTTCTAACACAACCAGTGCAATCATTCCATACGGAGCAATTTACTACTGCCTGCACCATTCAGAGGCATAGCTAATGAAAGTGTAGCCCAGTGCAGAGGGCAAAATGTTGGAAGTGACATCACAAGAGAAAGTGACATTACAGTTGTGTTTTCATTTTCTCTGGTATTTTGACCGTAACATTTGCTTGTATGATGATATTGTACTCTGGTTTGTTTATTGCATTCTGCATGAAATTCCACATCATATGATATATAACATGACAGTATTATTCCTAATAACTGCAATTTTAACAAACTGCAATTTTTACATAACTGTATTTTTGTTTTCAGTTTTTTTTTTGGCCATTAATTTTGATAGATATTGCACTCTGGTTTGTATGGTATATAATACAGCAGTATGATAAATAATAAATAATACTCATAAATACTAAGGTTTTCCCAATTTTGGCCACTAGTGTCAAGCTCAGCTTGTTGCCCCCCTAAAATGTGTTGCCCAGTGCAATTGCACCCCTTGCACGTCTATAGCTATGCCCCTGGCACGATAGTTTCAGAGTAGCATAGATGAATTAGCAATGACAAATGCCAACAATCAGCAAAAGATTTATTGCAGCCGTTCAATGCACTCCAAATCATATCTGCTTACTACTTTACGCTTCATAATTATATGGTTACCACAGTGTAGACATTCAACAATGTTATAATTAGGGAGTAATTAACGAAAGCATTTCATGAGATGCTTTGGAGCACAAAGCATGTGCACAGATTGATAGCATATAAATATGTAAACTGTCTCTAGAATGATTTTTCTGTATTTGCCATGAAAAGTCCATTTTACCCCCTCATCTTCAGCCTCTCCACTATTGACTCTGAAGATCAAACAGACATTGACATTGATTCCTGGAAACTGAAATGGACTGAAGAGATGGATAAATTAAGTCCTGGAAAATGCTTCTCCCTTACAACTTTGTGGAATGGAGCCTCTGTCCCTCTCCAGATATGTCATGTGTTGGCACAGGGGCATGAATGGGAAGAAGAATATATATGAGCTGTGTAGATGGAATGGTACATCACTTTGACTTTACAAGTGACTCGGGGAAAAGACTAGGGTGGGAGCACCTTGTGACTCATCGGAGGCAGCCAAGTTAATATTTGAACCCAGGTTTCTTGCACACTGTCAAGCATCCTGTCCACTAAACGCCACCAGTTTGTATCCAGAATGCACACGAGATATCTGGGGTTAAAGATTTGCTTGTATTGCTTTTCAGGGGACACACACAATTCTTTTTCAGGAAGGATAATGGACTGATGGTTGAACTGCTGGTACTGCCTGAAGCTAAGCAGGAAAATCTGTGGTTTGCTTTTGGATGGGAGACAAATGCCAGGCTGTGACAAGCTGCAGTACCTGTGGTGGCAGAACAGAGTCGCTATGGAGCTGATTAGCTCACCACAAGTGAGAGTTGCGGTGGAGTGTGTGAGGAGGCCAGCCGGCAAAGAAGGGAATACGACCTTGAGGACCTGTCTAGGCTTGACTTGCGATTGCCTGCTGAGGCTGGATGGCAGACAGCCAAAGAAGAGAACCACACTACGAAGGCTACATCTGGGCCTGAGGATTGGCGGATCACAAGAAGACTGTAGATTTGTAAAAACCCCATTGAAAAAAAAATGGTGGTTTATTTATTTATTTATTTATTTATTTATTTCATTTGATGCATTTTTATACTGCCTTTCTCCAGATTTCACTGGACTCAAGGCGGTTTACATGGGCAGGCTGTTCATAAACCCCATTTTTCAATTGGGGTTTTTACAACTGTTGTTCTATGTACCATTCACAGAACCCTCAGTTTCTTCAGATGTTTCCCTTTCAATGTGTGATCATGATCCTGGCAGCACTCTTGCACCTTCTGAGCCTTCACAGGCCACCACAGATTGCACCTTGGCCAGTTCTTTTGTCAGCTGACTCCTCCACACTCCTCCCATTCCTCCACAAGCTCTGTCAGTGACTTCCGGTCTCCTATCCAAGGCCGATCCAAGGCTGATCCTGCTTAGCATCTTCAGGCAAAGGCAACAGCTCAACCTCCAGACCACACCTCCTGCCCATTTAGCTAGTTAGACTAGCCTGCTCATGTAAGCCGCCTTGGGCATTTGCTTCGGCATGGGAAAGGCAGGGTATAAATCCTTCAAATAAATAAATAATAAATAATGGATGGAAAACCTAAAAAGCTACTCATACATTTGCTTTGCTGCTCAGTATTTTAACACATGAGAGTTTCGGGCTTGGGACCCAAATGGAGAAAGCTGGCTACTTGGGACCCAAATGGAGAAAATGTGACATTCGGGGGAAATCTCAGGGTTCTTTCCAAGGTGGAACACTGGAAAATTTTCAAGATAACTAAGAGCACAAGCCTGCTCAAAAGTAGTGTTTGCTATTGTGTTTAATAGGTAGGGGAGGGTTTTTTTTGGGGGGGGGAGTGATATATTTTTTCCAAAATTTCTTGATTAAAATAGCAAATTGTGGTGTTATTTGTTTTTAATCCAAATTTTTATTGCAAATTGTACAAACAGCGCAATAAATAAGTGTGGTGGCCCTACAAAGGCAAGCAATCACTGGCACACACACTCCAGTCCAAAAGAACCTGCTCAAAAATTTCCAAGCTGCACTGTGGTGGCTGTTTGGAGCATCAAGAAATTGCTACTTGCTACTTCCACATTCCATTAAAGTCCCCCCAGCATGCACTGTGAAATATGAACATGTGTGTTCATGCAATTTTAAACAAGCTTCCTCCTGTTTCTGCCCCTCCTCCTCCTGATCTCTTACTGAAAACGATTTGTGGATTCCTCAATAACAGTGGTGTTATTTCATGCTTTAACCTTAATTTTGATTTATGTAGCATTTTCAGTAGAAATTCTCATTATTTAGTGTTCTGTGTTGATCACTGAAAAAACCCCTCCCTATCAGTGGGGCTTATTTTCAGGATAGTGAGTATAGGATTGCAGCCCAAATCAGTTTTTATGAGACAAGTGGCATTTCTCCAAGAGTTTTTGCACAATACCCTTAATTGATAATCCCAATCTGTGCTGAGAGCTGGGCACTGACCTGTCAGGCTCTACAGCCAACAGTAACTTCTGTGCACAACTTCTGTGCAGACTTTGTTTCACGTACTGCTCTTCTGTTGAGGAATGCCCTTCTGAACGGAGATCTTATTACCGGGTGAGGAATAAGGTCAGTTTCAGTCATTGAAGGATTTCTCTGTGAAGCATCTTGTTGCAATGCAGGTCCTTTATGCAGAGGTCAGTAGCAAATCTCACCTTTTTTGATTGCAAGGCTGTCCTGAAATTGCTTGATCAGAGCCCTTTCGGTGACTGTTCAAATATTTTACTGCCATCTCAGCACCATCTGACTTGGCCTTCCTCCAGTCATTTGCAATGGCCTCTGTCAGTGGCCATTTGGAAAAAAATGCCCCAATCATGAAACCTGTCAGTGAAGACCTCTGAGTTTTCTGTCTGCAGTGCCTGAGAGAGTTTGATCATAAACAAGGTGGTAGAGGTGGTAATTTCTTCTGGCTGGTCTCTGTTGGCCAATGCAAATGGGGTTTTCTTTTGCTCTAGCCAAAAAGAAGACACTGCATCCTCCAGTAAGCCATGAAACAGTGCATGGCTTCAAAACATCCCAAAATGTTTAGAAGATCCCATAATGTTAAACATCCCATAAAGGTCAGGAGGGTCTGGCTGGGTGGAAGAGCTGTCGCCTCTGAAGCCTGAAGGTCACCTGGGACGACAGTTCGAGTCAGCCAGAAGTAACCGTGAACTGCAGATAAATGCTGCTGACAGAGATGAGTCTCTCCAGCTGGTGAGAGAAACAGAGATGACGACCCTTCCTTTGAAATTGGAGGAGTGCCTTGTGGGAGTGTGAGCAGCCAGAGAGATGCCAGATGGTGAAGGAGACCACCTGGACTGGAGTGTTCTTGATAGATAGAACTTGCAATTGTAACAAACCCTGTATGGGGTTGAGAGAAGCCTGCCCATGTAAACCGCCTTGATTAAGAGCGCAATCCTAACCCAGAGTCAGGCTGGCACAAATTAGACCAGCAAAGTTTGGCCAGCACAAGGGCCACCGTAAAGTGCATTTGGACCAGTCTCGGAGTCAGGGAGGATGGTGCACATCTGTGTGCTGGCCTCTCTGACTCCGAGAGTGGTCCAAACGTACTTTACGGTGTCCCTTGTGCTGGCCAAACTTTGCTGGCCTAACTGTGCCGGCCTCACTCCAGGTTAGGGTTGTGCTCTGAGTCAGAGGAGAAATCCAATGACCAGAAAGGTAGTATATATAAATACTGTTGTTGTTGTTGTTGTTGTTGTTGTTGTTGTTGTTGTTGTTGTTGTT
>JAJKFI010000020.1:1768770-1784181 GCA_029204185.1 Lerista edwardsae
TATATATATATATCTCACCCCACAGATACTGAATCAAATCAAATCATTGACCCTAAGGGAAAATGGGGTTGGGGAAATCAAATTAGCACCTTTTTTGACATGATGATCCCACCTCAGAATAGCTTCAGAATGGCTGCCGCGTATTCAAAATGGTAGTCACGCATAGCTTCAGAAGGACACGGACAGCCGAGAACAGCCAGCAAACGTTGGTTATACTCGTGTTCCTGAAGATAAGGAAATCTGTGGGAACGGAATGAGCGGTTAGCAACTATTTACTGCACACAGCATTCCAGGATTGGGCAAGTGCATCAGACATCTGTGGTGGCAAACCGAATGCCACTCCTCTTCCTTGGAAGCAAAACAGCCACAGCCTTAGTCTCTGCTCCTCACCCTCCTGCCCCTTTGATTCAGGAAGGAAGTGTGAAGGAGAGGAGAAGAGAGTGGTAGGCTAGAGCAGCTATTTCTTTAACTCAAACACACAGAGACCCAAATCATATAATCTGCATAGCATCTAATTTGGCCTGGATAAACTTACAACACACAACAGATTATCTCTCAGTTCTGCTGACACCTGCCTGGCTGGTCTTAATTGCGTTGCTTAAGCCAGCATGGATTTAAGGACCCAGATCACTGGGCCTCAGTATTGTCAAACCCTGACTAGCAATTATTCTCTGGCTCTTAGGCAGGCGTTTCCCCCCCACTTCTGCTATTAGGAATCTTTCCACCTGAGATGTTGGGTACTGAATCTGAAGAGCATCTATGCATAAACAAATAAACAAACATGCGCTTCACCTCCACCATAAACACAGAGAGTGTTTTAATCAAAATTAAGCACCTTTCCCCCCACTGATTTTAAAAAGCACATTTGCATTTTCTATGAAAATCAGACTTTAAAAACACCTACCTTTGGGCTGGATCTTGTCCAGAGTTTTTTGAACCAGTTATTCACTCGTTCTCAGAATTTATATCTGCCCTTTTCATGATGGTTCATGTTCCCTAGCCCTCAATTTCAAAACAATAAAGCCAAACAACACAATAGGAACCACTTGTGCAATAAAATAGTGCTAAATGTACCAGACAGCCCATCCTTCATCAACTGGTTAAAACAATACGTTCGCTTTTTGGAAAATCAAGAGACGGTATATCTTGATTGCCCATTGACAGATCGGCAGGGAGAACGCTTGTCCAATGTCCCTGAGGAAGGCATTCTATAGCCATAGTGCTACCACCAAAAAGGCTCTGTCTCATAGCTTGAAAACAGCTAGCCTTTGCATTTGATTTTAACCATGCTAACTCTGCTCAGTTGTAAACATGGACGGCAACAAGATTTGCTATCAAGTATTCTCAGTCATAATGGAGGTGTCATTTTTCTTTAAACAAATTATTTATTACACACATATCTTGATCTCATATAAGCATCTTAGCTGAACCACAGGAGAGTTTAGACTAGGAATGTCAAACTCATTTCATGTAGTGGGCTGAACCGCATTCGTGGCGCCTGCTGAGGGCCAGAAGTGACATCATTCAGCAGGAAGTGACATCACTAAGCAGATGATGGCCAGAAATAAGTACTTCATTCTCACATAGAAACTCATTAGCTGCAAATGACAGAAGAGGAAAAAGTACACATCTTGTTCATAATTTCAATATATGAGAAAACCCAATTGTCATGCTGGGACAGCCCAGTTGCAACAGGGGCCGCATCCAACCGTGGATCTTATGTTTGACATCCCTGGTTTAGGCCAACAGCCAGGCACAAAACCCACCCCAAAAATCAATAATACTTAATACCTAGCTGCTCATACAGGTGACATCTGATAAACCAACTTGGATGGGTGGGGTCACTCCCAAAGTGAAAGGCATTTACTCCTGGGATAAACTTCTAAGCTGCACTTCCAGCAACTCACCACAGGGGGCAGCCACTCACAGAACCAAAGGTTCTCATCCAGTGATGTCATGCAGGGGGAACGCGGGGGAACTCAATTCCACTAGTTAAAATTAGGGCTGACTCCGCCCACTTCACTCTCCCTCCCCCCCCTCCCAATTCCTCTGTAAAGAGTTTTTCTTCTTGGTTGGCCGGCACTCAGAGGGTTAAAGGCAGTTATGTCATTCAGGGGGAACGGACAAGAATGAATCCTAACGGGCTCTGTGGCTGGTTCCGGGTGCCCGACAAGTGCCAATCAAAAGTGAGTTCCTGTTCCTAAATCATTTGAATGACACCACTGTTCTCATCGCCATGGCTGTCCCTCTGGTCTCCCAAACAGCGCATTGACTGGGTCCACTCTCACTTTGCGCCAGCGGTTCAACAGCATCAGGTACTCTCCAACAATGAACGAGTCTTCCTAGATTAAAGAAAAGTCAATCCTATTTGACTACAACATAAACTGTGGGGCAGTGATGTCCCACAGCAAGTGGTATGAAGTTGCCATGAAGTTGCAAGTGGTATGAAGTGGCAACAGGATCCAAGCATCTTGTTGTCTCATGCCTCCCTGGGGCACCTGGTAGGGCCGCTGTGAGATACAGGAAGCTGGACTAGATGGGCCTTTGGCCTGATCCAGCAGGGCTCTTCTTATGTTCTTTTCTACCAGCCGGGCATCTGATAGGTAGCAGCAGCTCGGAAATCCTCAACTGGTGATGCTAAGAATGGGACCTGCAGCCTTTTGCATGCAAGGCGTGTGTGCTGTAGCTGAACTATGGCCCTGACCCAATCTGTTCTCAATATGGTGGTTCACACTGGATTACAAAAATAATTAGGGTTTTTAGCATGGAACAAAAATCCCACAACAGTTCATATGTGAGTAAATAATCATTAGACAGCCAACATGTAGCCTGGAAGGGAGGGGTGTTAGTGGGCATTGGAATGTATTGTGCAAACAGGCCGTTTGCTCATCTGCACGCGGCTTACTTAATCAAATTCAGCGGGCAGGGCAAAAGGTCAAATGCTGATCACACTTCCCTGATCATGACAGCTGCTGATGCCTCCTGTGCCTCAAATGCCACATACTAATAAAGCCTGCTTGCTATTAACATGCTTGGGGGATTCGGCACAATCATGTCTGGAAAGCGTAATAAAATGTTCCGCTGTCAGGAATGCTTGCATGGTAAGGCGGGAGGCGGAGATCGCCACATTTGCCATTCCGTACGTGCAACAAATAGCCGCACAAGGTACGTTACAGCGAGAAATATGAACTGTCAGGATTTATTAGCGAAAGAGACAGCGTGGAAAGCTTGATACAGGCTGACTGGTGGCTTCTTGTTCTGAAAGCCTGTTTGTGGCTCAGTTCTAGGTGCCACAGCTGCGTTCTGACATGCGTCTCGGAAACAATGCACACGGCTGAAGCCTCTTGGCCAACATGCCCCTGAAAATGTTCCACTAGCTGGCTGTCTACAGCTATCTGTGTTGAACGTCAACCCCTTGAAAACCGAAATCTATTTTTATTTTGCACATGTTTATACTGCCCTTCCTCCAAGTCGCTCAGGGCCATATACATGGTTCTTCTCCTCCTTTTATCTGCACAACAAGCCTGTGCGGTAGGTGAGTCTGCGAGATCATGACTGGCCCCAGGCCACCCAGGCTGAGCAGGGATTTGAACCTGGATCTTTCAGGGTTAAGTCCAACTCCCAAATCACTACACCAGTGGTTCTCAAACTTTTTTTAGACCAGAAGTCACTTATTAGAATAGCACTCGTGTTGAGACCCACCAGAAGCGATGTCATTAACCTGGAAATGATGTCATAGCCGGAAGAGCCATCATCGAGCAGGAAGTGCCATCATTGTGAGGTAATGCACGTAATCCTGGAATGCAAACTGGCAAACTGGCAATGTCAATGGGAATTACAGGGGAAAAAAGGTTGGTACCAGCAGACATCCCTGTCTAGAACATCATGGTTTTGCTGCTGGTTGCTGGATCAGTCGTGGAAGGGGCGGTTTTAAATCAATTGGACCAATTGCTCCCAATTGGGCCCCATGCATAAGGGCCCCCCGTGCTAGCATAAAACTAAAACAAAAATTAATATTTTTCTATGAGTGCAATCCTAAACTGGAGTTAGGCCAGCATAAACTAAGCCAACCACATTTGGCCAGCATAAAGGACACCGTAAAGCGTGTTTGGACCATTCTCAGAGTCAGGGAGGATGGTGCACATCTGTATGCTGGCCTCTCTGACTCTGAGAGTGGTCCAAACATACTCTATGATTGGATTGCACCATAAATCATTTCACAGTCCCTAAAACTAGTGGTTTTGAGCTATTTACATTTCAAAGATAATCTCCACATTTTGTTATTATTTCCTTCTATGTATGCAATTTCAAATTAAAATGTGCTTTGATCCATTAACTCACATGCACTTTCTAAACACACATTTTGATTGCTTTCCATCCTACTATAGAGACAAAGTCTAGGCTAAATTTTATGTATATAGGATTTGACAGACCTTGGCTGTGAATCTGGGGCTCCAAAAACAATGTTTCCAATTGGTCCCTGAATCTCCTAAGGCTGGCTTTAAGTCTGGCCATCCATGGGGTGATGCTGGCAGGTCATGTATCAGGCATCAGTGCTGGACGCTTCCTAGGCCACCAGACCCATGGCAGCTTCTTGGATGTGCCACAGGTGATGTTGGTCCTGAATTCAGCTAGAACAACTGAGTTCAGTTAATACCTTTACTGACCAGGTACTGCAGCAATTTCAGCAGAACTTACTTTTGATTCCAAATTAAACCTATTTTACATTGTGATGTGAAGCTGTAAACAGATGGGAATTGATTGGAAAGCTAAAACAGATGGTCAGAAATGGATACAAGTGGCGCACAAGCAGTCAAACAACCAAAGCTTGCATCCTAGAGCTCGTGGTGCAAATAGAGGGCACTTTTGCAAGAAGCCCTCTTTTCACAGGAGAAGGCCTTTTTTGTGAGAAGCCCCCTTTTCAAACTAGGAAACTCAAACAACGAGCTAACCAACTATATACCGTTTAGACTGGAGTATCAAATCATTGCTTGTCACATCTTGTCAAAATTCCAAGCACCAGTGGCAGTTCAAAACGGAAGATAAATATTAGTTGTCAATTGTTTGGCAACATCTACATCTGCAGAAGAGAAGCTGAAGATGATTTGGAGATGGGGGGGGGAAGAGTCCATTTCAACTATCATGTGTTGTCATGTTTTTAAAAAGAAAGATATAGAACATGCATATCTGTTGTATTGTCTAGAAGCAAAGCCTGTGCATTTTTAAGAGCGCTAACAGAATCACCATGCTTTTTAGAAGTAAAGAAAAAAGAATCAGGGATCACTCAGGGAGATATAAATAGGAGGAAATGTTATTTCCCTTTGCTGGTACAGTGGGCCCAGAAAGCCCATTATTTGCTGATAGGGTTTTCTGTATCCCTCCCCCTCACCACTCTGAAACTAATTTAAAGTGCCCACACACTTCTGAACAAAACGTCTTCTTTAGGGCCTCCATCTGCTATACTGTAGTGCTCTGAATTACTGGAAATGAACAGTGAGGAAAATTTTCAGTGGGAATCCATTTAAAAAAAAAATTAGTTCATGAAATGGATGCTTTGGCATTTCAAAAGCAACATTGCCAAAGAAACTTGTTAAATGGCCAAAACGGGCTACAAGTTGCAACTTTCCACCTGTCTACTATGGGTCCTCCCCACTGATTTTAATTAGACTTACAGTCGGCCCTCGGTGTCTGTGGGGGTTCTGTTCGCAGAACCGCCCAGATGTTGAAACTCCCAGATAACCAAATCCATAGGTCTGAGCTCTCACCTGACCTCCAGGAGGTCGTCACCTACAGGTGATTGAAATCTGCAGGTTCTGAATCTGAAGATAAAAAGGAATACTTTTTTGTATTAAGAACATAAGAACATAACATAAGAAGAGCCCTGTTGGATCAGGCCAAGGGCCCATCTAGTCCAGCTTCCTGTATCTCACAGTGGCCCACCAGGTGCCCCAGGGAGGCACAAGACACAAGACGCTTGCATCTTGTTGCCACTCCCTTGCACCCGGTACTCTGAAGTAGCCTACTACTAATGTAAGGAAGTTACAACCCATCATTGCCTATAGCCCACGATGGACTTTTCTTCTAGAAATCCGTCCAAACCCCTCTTAAAGGCATCTAGACCAGATGCCATCACCACCTCCTGTGGCAAAGAGTTCCACAGACTAACCACCCTCTGGGTAAAAAAGTACTTCCTTTTATCTGTTTTAACTCTCCCAATGCTCAGTTTTAGCGGATGCCCCCTGGTTCTGGTGTTTTGAGAGAGGGAAAAGAACATCCCTCTATCAACTCTATTTCTTCCGTGCATAATTTTGTATGTCCCGATCATGTCCCCCCTCAGGCGCCTTTTTTCTAGGCTGAAGAGCCCCAAACGCTGCAGTCTTTCTTCATAAGGGAGGTGCCCCAGCCCCGTAATCATTTTTGTCGCTCTCTTCTGCACCTTTTCCAGCTCCACTATGTCCTTTTTGAGGTGCAGCGACCAGAACTGCACATAATATTCCAGGTGTGGCCTTACCATCGATTTGTACAATGGCATGATAATATTGGCTGTTTTATTCTCAACCTAACCCCCTTTTTAATTACCCCAAGCATGGAATTGGCCTTTTTAATTGCTGCCGCACACTGGGTCGATACCTTCATTGAATTGTCCACCAGCACCCCAAGATCTCTCTCTTGAGCTGTCACAGACAGCTCAGAACCCATTCTTATATTCCTGTACAGTCGTGTCTGGGGTTTGGTTCTCCCCGCTGATACCAAAAACCGTGTTAAATAAAAACAGTTAAAACAAAAAAACAAAAAACAAAATATGAGTCAGCCTGGCAGTAAATTAGAACGGCTATTTTCAGCTCGCTCTGAGAAAAGAGACCCCTACCTTCACCCTGGCTTGCTAAAGAATGGAATGCGGACGGGATTAATCCCTTCCGCATTCCATTCTTCAGCGAGAGAGGGTCTCAGAGCCAGCTGAAAATAGCAGTTTTAATAGTCTTAACACCCTGACCAATTCCCTGGAAAAAGGGCTTTTAGAACAAGGATGTGCTTTTCCCCTTCTCCAGATATCAGCAGGGTCCTTATCTGCAGTGGCCACCAGTTTTTAGTCAAATCAGTGTATAAAAAAATCAGTGTATGAAAAGGTTTGACCTGTATTTGGAATATATTTGCAGAACTGACAGAATCAAAGCCTGGGGTTCTCAGGTTCTGGACTAGCCCTGCCTATGAAGGCTGGTGGGGGCCACCCGTCCCCCCCCCAGGCGAGCAGGCGCCCCCTCTGAGGCCAGGGATGGCCGCGGGGCAAGCGGAACGAAAGCGGAAGTGCACGGACGGGCTGCCAATCAAATGGTAGTCCCGCCTAAGTCCCGCCCTCCATTCCCCCAGGTCGTTTGTAGATCCCATTGCTGGTTGGAGCGGCCGGGTTGGAGGGTGGGTGACCGCTCGCAATGCGTGACTGGCGGGCCATTTGTCCCCTCAGCGTGCAGAGCGATTGGCCAGCCCCCGGCCGGCCAATGGGCTGACCAGCCTAAGCTCTGTGCCTCATGGGGGGGGGCGGGACAAACTTGGGTAGCATGCAATTGGGCACACTACCCCCCTTTTTAAACTCCTGGTTAGATTTGCTGGTCCTGATTTTCCTCCTGGTTCCTTGATCTGATTCTTGACTTGCTGCCCAGACTTGCTTTGCTGTCCTGACAGGGTGCATGTGGAAAACTAGTGACACTTCTGAAATGCTCATCATCCAAATGTCACTTTAGATTTTGAAGTTCCTTGTTACTTGGAAATGTTTCCAGAGTTAAAAGGATGCATTCGTAATCACTCATTGATCTGCAGTTATTCCAGGTTTTGTGTACAGCATTGTGTACACGTTGCTGCACCCTTCAGGTCCTGGGTCCCTTTCGCCCCTGCATTGCCACTGTGTATGCCTGCATTGATAAAATGCTACCGCAAAAAGCAATGTTCCAGTTTTAGTGTATTGGGAAGCACAGCGCAAGAAGAATCCTGATGTACTCGTATGTGAAAGGCTTCAGCAAGCTACTCGCCAACATGCCCAGGGAATTGCTCTGATGTAGGCTATGGTGGCCTGCATCATAGGTGACAGACTTTATTTTCCTGGGCTCCAAGATCACCGCAGATGGTGACTGCAGCCATGAAATTAAAAGATGTTTGCTTCTTGGGAGAAAAGCTATGGCAAACCTAGACAACTTAATCAAAAGCCGAGACATCACCCTGCCAACAAAGGTTCGCATAGTCAAAGCGATGGTTTTCCCAGTAGCCATGTATGGCTGTGAGAGCTGGACCATAAGAAAGGCAGAGCGCCGAAGAATAGATGCTTTCAAATTATGGTGTTGGAGAAGACTCCTGCGAGTCCCCTGGACTGCAAGGAGATCCAATCGGTCAATCCTCCAGGAAGTCAAGCCTGATTGCTCCCTGGAAGGACAAATTCTGAAGCTGAAGCTCAAGTACTTTGGCCACCTCCTGAGAAGAGAGGACTCTTTAGAAAAGACCCTCATGCTGGGAAAGACTGAAGGCAAAAGGAGAAGGGGGTGGCAGAGGATGAGATGGTTAGATAGTGTCACCGAAGCAATGAACATGAAATTGGGTGAACTCAGGAAGCTAGTGGAGGACAGGGAGGCCTGGCATGCTGTGGTCCATGGGGTCACGAAGAGTCGGACACGACTTAGCGACTGAACAACAACAACAGGCTATGGTAATTGCCCTTCTCTTGAGTGTCACCTTGCCAATTAATTATGTGGACTCATAAGAACATAAGAACATAAGCCCTGCTGGATCAGGCCAAAGGCCCTTCAGCTTCCTGTATCTCATAGTGGCCCACCAGGTGCCTAAGGGAGCCCAGTAGACAACAAGTTGCTTGCATCCTGTTGCCACTCCCTTGCACCTGGCATTTTGAAGTAGCCTACTATTAATGTAAGGAGGTTGCACCACCCATGATGGACTTTTCCTCCAGAAATCTGTCCAGTCCCCTTTTAAAGGCATCTAGGCCAGATGCCTCCTGTGGCAAGGAGTTCCATTGCTTAATTACTCACTGAGTAAAAAAGTATTTCTTTTTATCTGTTTTTTACTAATTACTGGGCACTTGTATGCAGAAGATCCCAGGTTCAATCTTGGGCATTTCCAAGGTAATGTGAAACCTTCCATTGTAGACATTGATTTAGAACAGTGGAAAATTGTCCCTGGTGCAAATGGCGCTTTGCTTTCCACCGGGTATGGTGTGAAAGACCCCTACTACTGTTCCCGGGAGTCTTTGAAGCCAGCTGCACATGTGAGGAAGGAAAAGGGAGCACCGGATCCAGCCCATGGGGCGGAGTTTGGAGCTCCCTGACTTTGAAGAACAAATGGTCTAATTCAGCATATGGCTGTTTTTGATGTTTGTATGTTCATGTCTAAAATATTTCACAAAGACTTACACCAAGACACCCTCTTCCTTTGGAATTGTAGTACTATAGAACCAACCTTCCTGAATGTTCACCATCGGGCAGCACAGTCCTAACCTGCACAGGAGGCTGGTGCGAACATGCAACAGTCCTGGGCTGACGCAAGCAGCATGCATCAGCCCAGGGCACTGTCAGGAATGCGCCCCTAGTTATACAAAGGCACTCTGAAGTCCAGTGGTGTCATCTAAATGATTTAATAACAGGTACTCACTTTTGATTGGCACATGTCGGGACCCGCCCACCAGAAGTGATGTCATAAGCCAGACGTGATGTCGTGGCAGGAAGTGACATGAAAAAAGCCCTTTTTGAGGCCTCAGATGATTTTAAACTGACCCAACAGTTGCAACAGTATTCCACAGCACCCCCAGAACATGTGAAGGAGGCCTGGCATCATGTTAAAACCCCAGAGCAACTCATTTTTCAGTGGCAAGGAAAGGAAAGGCTCCGCTCGCTGCCTGCTTGCCTGCCTGGCTCTGAGAACATGCAGGCAACTCAAACATGCAGGAAATTCAAACATTGCAGAGGGCGGAGTCGACGAGTGGGTGGGCGAGTGGGCGGGGCCAGCTGTAATCCTAGAAACCGGTACTCGCATACCCCCGCGTACCCCCTGCATGACATCACTGAAGTCCTAAGCTAGCATAGAGTTGAGCATTTAAGTTCACTGATTTCAGCATACTCAACCGCACTGGATTTGGGGCTCTGTGTCCCAGATGGAATCATGACCACGTAACATGCAAGCAGCATCCCTTTTTTTTAAAAGACAGGCTTTGGAGGAGTTTGTCCTACTGATAAATAATACAACAGAATCTCCCCATCCACTTGCATTTTTATCCTCACCCAGAAATGCAGGACAAATCCATCAATCTAAGGGCACTCTGGTGATTTCCTCCTTCCTTTGACTGTTCTCAAATTCTCCCTTTAAAAATGGTCACAGACAGACACAATTAGCTGGAAGTCTTACTGTATGCTATTTTTATGCCTTGGAAATTGCTCCCAGGTTGCAGCTCAAGTTTCCCCGCAACTGGCAAAATTAGTTCAGTCCCTTCCAGCTTTCTATAGAATTTCCTTCTTCGAGGACGTATCCTTGTGTGGCAGATTAGCTTCCTCAGGCAGCCCCCGTCGTGGTGTTTCTGCCACCTCAGAAGTCCTAGGAGAGGCAGCCTGACTGAGCCACACCAACACGGACATCGCTCAGGGAAGGTCTGTTTCTGTTGGGCAGGCAGATCCGGTGCCACTCCAGATCTGGAAATTCTCAAGAAAAAAGACCTGCAATGTTTGCATGTAATGCTGCTTAAATCAAATTATGTATCATTCTGTTTTCTCCATCCGGTTTTTTTTTTGTTGTTGCACTCTTCTGCGTAATGAAATTCATTCCCTCCATCCATGTTGTTTGCCATTGATGAGCACTGATTTTAAAATGCATCTCTCTGAAGCAGTTCTGTTTGGCCGCAGATTCAATTTGGTGCTAGTGCGCAAGGTTCAGACATACCTAGGGACTCTGCTCCCCCCATTGCAGATATTGAATGATCGCTAGGCAGGGTAATCCTAACCTGTGCTGGAATAGGCAGGCTGGCTCACCTGCATTGCACCCTAACTATGTTAGGAGGCCAGGGGGGGACCTAGTCAAAATGGCACCCCGGGCACCCAATAGAAGTGCGCCCACACAGGAGCCCAGGTCTACCCGCGGCCATTTCTAATTGGTAGATCTGGGCTCCGGAGCCCAGGTCTACCCGTGCAATGTTGCGGAAGCACTGGCGCCCCCCTAGACAGCCCCAAGATGGCACCCAGGGCTCGTGCCCCCCCCTGCCCCCTAGATCCGCCACTGTAGGAGGCAGCAGCAGCTCAGCATGGGATATGTTCCCCTTGCCCTGGGGAAAACCCCAGCCAGCCCTATGGGGCTGCTTGGATCTGCACCCACAAAAGAGCAGGTACAATCCACACAGGCAGGAGCAGTCCGAATCGGGGCTACCCAGCCCAGGGATGGGCGTTAGGATGTGGCCCAATGGCTATGTCCCATCTCCTCTTTGCCCTTGGCACCGTCCCGCACCGGAAGAACGAAGCTTCGCATGGCCGGTGTAGCTGGCAGGCAGAGTGGCGCATGTGTGCCAGCCCTGCTGCTTGTGCCAGCCCAGTGACCGAATCCATGGCTCAGATGTGCCTTATGGCACATTTGCGACAGTGCTGGTCCAGTGCAAGTGCGCTGTTCCGGCGCAATGCCAGGTTAGGATTGCGCTCCCAGTGATGTAGGTTTATATTTAGTGCATATATAAGGTATATTGTACCTTCACCCAAAGGTGCAAAGGGCAGACTCTGGGGTGGTTCCAGGATACTTTACTCTCTGTGCCTCCATGGCACCTTGCCAGATAAATGAGCTGCGGTCCTGAGTTTTGTTGCATTTTCTGTTGCATACTATAGGTGGCAGTATTGCCGCTTCCAGTTCAGCAGGAGTCAGGAGATATAAGGAGCCAATAGGGACCTTTCTGTTCAGTGATTGACTCCAGCTTGGCTCTTTTGTCTCAACATGTTGTCACTTTGGAATAGACTGAGCTGCCTGCTTTGGTGATCACCGGCCCTAAGAAAGGCCCTGCTGGATCAAATCAAAGGCTGATCATGTCTAGCAACCTGTGCAGAGGCAGGTCTAAGGGAGGGCAAAGCTCCAAGTTTTGCAAGAATCCTTACCTTGCAGTGGAAATCACTCCTCTCCTGCACTGTTCTAGCCAATCCTCACAGGGAAAAGCAACATCTTGGCGTTGCTTACTGGCTACAGCAGCAAGGGAGAGGAGGGATTTACATGACAGGGTAAGGCTCCTTGCAACACTTAGAGCTTTGCCCTCCCTTAGATCTGCCTCTGAACCTGTGTGTGTGTGGGGGGGGGGGCAAGGTACATATGATAGCTGCCATTTGGGGAAGTAATGCTTTGAGTTGCCATTGCTGCCCTGAATGGCTCTGACGAAAAGAAGGAAGAGCTGCTGACATGGTGCATTGCAGCAAGGGCCATACTTAACACGCCACCCCCCCTCTGGCTACACCACTGATCTAGTGGCCAACCATTTGCATCCGGAAAGCACGCAAGCACGGCATGGAGACAAGAGCGCTTTGCTGCTCCTTAGCAACTGGTATTCAGTAGCACGCTGGCATTAAACACAAAGGTGCCACCCAGCCAGCATGACGAATCATGCTGGCCACGACATTGCAAAAGAGTGAAATTCAACATTAATTTCCTCCCAGGGAGAACCGTGTTCAGAAAGAGCTGGCAAGCCTCCCTGTTGATTGAGCAGGTATATCTGCAGCCAAGCACTGAGCGAAAGCATGCTAAAAATGGATTTTACATTTACATGGGTTTTTTCCCCTCAAATGTTTGTAAAGCTTGTCTTCTTTCGTAGGCGATCCGTTCCTTGGAAGCCAACATTACCATTTCTGCCACCTGTTGAGCCATGTGGCAGGGGGAAAATGGTTGAAAAAGAAGCAAAGAAAATAAGAAACACATTGGGAGCTGACAAATTCTTTTGGGAGCCCTGAAAGCAATGAGATGGTGTGTCCTCCACCTGTGTCACTCTAGAATTACATTAAATACCATCACTGGACTGATGTAATTGTTTGCTTGTGTCTGCCTGTCTTTTGCCTTCCCTGAGTGCCTCTAAATCCAACAATGACTTTGAAGGGTGAAGCTGATGGGTGACAAGTGCCCTCATCTATCGGTGTTATAATGCAATAGAGCCGTGGTTCCCAAACGGTGGGTCAGGACCCAGCAGTGGGTCATGAGCCAATGTCACATGCACCGAGAGCAGCCATATTGAAAATATGGGAAGAAGGGATGCTGGAAAGGGGGAGGGCTGTTGTTTTGCTTGTGTCAAGGTTGTGTCAAGGTGGCTTGTGGCTAGCTTTCTGTCAGGTTTCATGGTTGTGCAATTTCTGCAGTCCAAGAATGCCATTTTGCATTCCAGGAATGTCATTTCATTATGTCACAATGATGTCACTTGCCGCTTGATGATGTCTTTTCCGGCCCATGACATCACTTCCAGGTTAATGGTATCACTTCTGGTGGGTCCCGACACATGCCATTCTACAAAGTGAGTCCCACTCGAAAAAGTTTGAGAACCACTGACTTAGATGATCAAGCATTACTCCTTGATCTATCCTTTTCATGATCACTCTACACCTTTGGCTCCTTTGTCGTAGATTCCCTTTTGCTACAAATCAGTCTCATTAAATAGGTTTTCACATTTGCCAAGTAGGTTCAGTCAATATTTGCTATGTGCCTTGCTGCATTGTTGCACTAATTAATACACCGGGACATGCATTTGTCATCTTCAAAGCTTTGTTTTCCAATCTTGAGGAAAGAAGGGTACGAATTATAGCTAAACACATGTCAAAATCTCTCATTGTTCTGGAAAATGTGTATTTGAAATATATATTTGGATCATTGTGTGATTCTCCAGCCGTTTCCTTCTAAATGTTGCAGATCAAATTGGCAATCAGAATAATGAAGTGTCACTGGCTGGAGCCTTCGTTGGTGCTAGATATTGTCGGAAGATGTTCACAATTATCGACTAATAATGACATTGCTCCCTACACCCACTAAACAAAAATTCCCTTGATCAAGCAACACAATTACGACTAATAACCTTGGAAACCCTGGTGTGTTTAAGGAGACTATTTCAAAGATCATCTGGAGACTTCTCTGAGTAGAAATGGAGAATATAAAGCCTACCAGATGGAGATGATCCTTTAAGTAATTAACGAGACGTTGTTCCTTAGAGTGTGTAGCACCATGAAAACATTTCCTTTAGCATAATAATGGCTTGCTGTGAAGATGCTTTCTTTTTACACTGATGAAATATGGCCTTAATATTTAACATGTTAATCAATGAATTTTATTAATAGATTTTCTTCAGTCTTGGGGAAAATGCAAAAAAACCCAAACCCACATCAAGTGATACTCAATAAACAGTGGGAAGGCATTAATATTAAAAGGGAATTGAATGATGAATACAAATACAGGATATGGGAAAAATGCATATTCATTCTGGGCGCAAGAGCGATGCACCTTCATGACTATTAATCTTGTTGATCAAAAATTGACTTCCATACAATTGCTAGGCAACAAATCCAGGATGGATACCCAGCACATTGTTCATGAAAGTTGTAGGGCTCCACTCTGATGGATAACTGAAAGCCCAATCTTAACCTGGAGTTAAGCTGGCATAGTTAGGCCAGCAAAGTGTGGCTAGCACAAGGGAAACATAAAGTATGTTTGGACCACTCTTGGAGTCAGAGAGGCCAGCACACAGATGTGTGCCATCCTCCCTGACTCCAAGAGTGGTCCAAATGCAGTTTATGGTGGCCCTGGTGCCAGCCAAGTTTTGCTGGCTTAACTTGTGCCGGCCCAGCTCCAGGTTAGGATTGTGCCCTGAGTGAACCAGTGAAGCTCTTTCTATGTTCTAATGGTCTAGTTTGATGACTGAAGCTATGATCCTCAAACAGAATTGTCAGCACCCTCATCAAACTATAATTCCTAGGATTATTTTTTTGTTTTTTGTTTTGGCTAAACAGATGTAAAGCCAGGATAGGCTGCATTTGCTTTGCAGCTTCTAGTACTAAAAGCACTAGAGAGCTGTTCTTTTTTCTCCTTCTAGCACGCTTGGGTTGTGTTCTTTTTTCCCCTCCTTCCAGTCCTTTTTTCACATTGCAGTGTGCTCGCCACGCTAGCAGTTTGAATTGCAGATTTGGAACCAGAAAAGATGGCTGCCTCCATGCATTTCTTTCTACTGGCAGGAACATGGTAGCCTCTGCACATTATGGTAAAAACATGGCCGCCGCCATGCATTTTATTTCAATGACTCCTGTATGACTGGAAACAGTTTTGTCCTTTTTTAAAGGAGCCATGCTAGAAACATCGCTTCCTTGCTATTCAATCAATCAATCAATCAATCAATCAATCAATCAATCAATCAATCAATCAATCAATCAATCA
>JAJKFI010000020.1:1784191-1820508 GCA_029204185.1 Lerista edwardsae
TCAATCAATCAATCAATCAATCAATCAATCAATCAATCAATCAATCACATTGTTTATATACTGCTTTTCAACACGAAGTTCACAAAGTGGTTAACAGGCATATACTACTACTACTACTACTACTACTACTACTACTAATAATAATAATAATAATAATAATAATAATAATAATAATAATAATAATAAAGTTAAATGGCTCCTGTCCCAAAAGGGCTCACAATCTAGAAAAAAAAAATGCAGAACACCACTAGCAACAGCCACTAGAAAAGACACTGCTCAGGGGTGAAGAGGGACAGTTACTCTCCCCCTGCTAAACACAAGAGGAATACCACTTGGAAAATAAAAGTGCCTCTTGCCCAGTTAGCAGGGGTAAACTGCTAATAAACTGACAAAACAAATGCAGCTCATAAGCTAATGTCATTGCTTTCTCTCAAAGGGTAATTGGGTTTGTAGTTTGGGTAAAAGGGCTGACATTTCTTCTTAGAATTTGGTTAGCTCCTTGATGGAACTACGTATCCTAGTGTTCTTGAAGACTTAAGAAATGGAATATTTCTTCAACCTGATTGTGGTGTAGAAGTGAAACAATGTGTAACCAGATAGAAGGGTTACAATCTATAACAGTGTTTCTCAAACTGTGGGTCAGGAGGACCCCTTGGTGGGTCGCGACCTGATGTCAGGTGGATCGCGGAAAGTTGGGAGCCACCATCTTGAAAGCTGCAGACCTTATTTTTGCCATATGCCTTTTGTGAGTGTTAGCTTGAATTTTCAAGTGAGGCTTTGTTTTGTTTTGTTTTTAGTTCAGTGCTTTTACATCATATTTTGTCCTAATCTTGCTTTCTGTCAGAGATGTTTCTTGGTTGCGCAATTGCTGCAGTCCAAGAATGTCAGTTTGCATTCCAGGAGTGTCATTTGATTATGTCACTTCCTGTTTGATTATGTCACTTTTGGCCACAACATCACATCCGATGGCTCCCGACATGAGTGCCATTCTAAAAAGTGGGTCCCAGTGTGAAAAGGTTTGAGAACCATTGATGTACCTCATTTGTGCTCTTCTTTGACTTTAACTGTCAGTTTCCCTTCAAAGGAAACAGACGCCTATCCCTGTAGACCTGGGCCATTTTATTATCCCTCAAAACAGTATCACTTTCAAAATCAGTCTTATTAAATCCAGATGAATCAGTCTGTTTTTATCCTGGCAAGCTTGTGTTTTCAGTCTCCTTAGTTTTGCTTTTAGATATCCTTCTCTTCCCCCATTTTTTTGCATAACATTTAGTTTCCCAAAGATAGTAATTACTCTTTGTCTGCCATAGATAGATAGGCCCAGAACACAAACCTATTTTTTTCTGTATCTAAATGAACTTTTCAATACTAACTCAGACTTGGCATACAAGAGACTTCTGAATGTTGGCAATACATTACGCTTCTCTCTAGACCTGATTAGAATTATCCAGTCCTATAAACCTTTTTCCCCTGTGCGTCCATTATTGCTTCCACCGTATCAGTTTCATACCCCAAATGAATGAGGACTTTTGTTTGTAAGAAAAGCAAAATCCCAGCATGGCTTGTGGGAGCTCGTTGGCCTCTTAGCAGTAAGATATTTCCATCTCTGGAAGACTTTTTGGATCGGTGCACGTTCCGAGATTGCTGCTGTCTCCTTGCCTTGTCAGAATCAGTCATAAAGGAAGGTACAAGACTGCAAGATTAGTGAACATCCTTGCCAATCAGTGGCATAGCAAAGCCATCCGCATCCAGGGGCATAATTGTTTTTTGAACACACACCCTGCATCAGAAGACCTTAGAAAGAAACTTCCAGGAGGCCATAGAAAGCCACTCAAAGCAAGTGCCAGGGACAATGTACCCCCACACCTCCCTTGGCTATGCCACTGTGCCAATATACCAAAAATGCTTCCAAACTATGAGCTAACCCCAGCCCAGTTCCTCCCACCTGCCCACCCTCCCTCCTCCCAGAACCTTCCTTGCACCAGCCGAGATTGGCTGGTGCAAGGGAAGCTCTCAGTTGGCACTTTCAGGCCGGCGTTACATTGAGGGCGGGATTGTGCCCCCAGTGCTGACACCAATAGAGGTTACTCCCCTCAATCTTGTGGAACGCAATATCCATCCAGAATGTGACCATCTGCCCGTGTGGCCCGTGTGGCTCTCTGCACTCCGGCCAGCAATGCAGGAGCCACCTTTGGGAGGTGCAGTTCCAGTGGTGTCATTCAAATGATTTAGGAACAGGAACTCCCTTTTGATTGGCACTTGTCGGGAACCCGGAACCAGCCACGGAGCCCATTAGGATCCGGAATGCCCGCTCTGGTCTGTTCCCCCTGAATGACATCACTGCCTTCGCCCCCCCTAGGAATCCGGAGTCGCTCCCTTTAACTCTCTGAGTGCCGGCCAACCAAGAAGAAAAGCTCTTTGCAGAGGAATTGGGAGGGGGGAGGAGGGAGAGTGAAGTGGGTGGAGTCAGCCCTAATTTTAACTAGTGGAACTGAGTTCCCCCGCGTTCCCCCGGCATGACATCACTGTGCAGTTCCACTGTGCAGGGGTGGCCATCAGGTGAAGATGAGACTGAGAAAAACGTTCTGTTGCTTGTGCTGAATCTGCGTCCACTCATTTTCATCCGCTGACTCATTTTAGTGTGATGAGGGAAGGAGGAAAGTTTCTCTTCATTCACCCTCGCCATATCATGTGCAGTTTCACAAATCTCTTCTGCCATGTTCCTCCTGAACGATACCGCATGGCCGGGGCCAATCATGTGGTGTGTACCCACATGAGTTTGCAGGCTGGATTATGTATACACATGTCCCTGCACATGCTCTTGTTGGCACGTGTGACAGGGCCAGGACCTGTGAGCATGGCGTTCCTGAGTCAGAAGGTGTGGTAGCAGTTCTGTGCAGCACTGCCCATCTGTCAGAGCTTATGTTCTTCCGGTGGCGCTATATAAATCATCATCATCTAATTATGCTGTCATTAAGCTAATGCTGGAATGCTAGCCAAATTCATCACCCTGGTGCAACCGCATTTGCAGACTCATCTGCAGAAGGAGTTTTACTGAAAAGACACAAGTATGGAGGGCAGCACCAATATCAATCAATCAATCAATCAATCAATCAATCAATCAATCACTAGTATTTATATACTGCTTTTCAACATAAAGTTCACAAAGCGGTTTACAGGCAAATAATAACATTAAAATTAAATGGCTCCCTGTCCCAAAAGGGCACACAATCTAAAGATGAGCAGAAGAATATGCAGAAGATGAGCGTAGATGACACAAGCCTGACTAGCGCCTGCCAACCTCATCAAAGGAGCACATGCAAAGGAGCACAAGGAACAGGGGTAGGATCATGGCGCATGCAGGTGCCACCAGGATCCACCCAGTGGTGTCATCTAAATGATTTAAGAACAGGTACTCACTTTTGATTGGCATGTGTTGGGACCCGCCCACCGGAAGTGACGTCATAAGCCAGAAGTGATGTCGTGGCAGGAAGTGACATGAAAAAAGCCCTTTTTGAGGCCTCAGATGATTTTAAACTGACCCAACAGTTGCAACAGTATTCCACAGCACCCCCAGAACATGTTAAGGAGGCCTGGCATCATGTTAAAACCCCAGAGCAACTCATTTTTCAGTGGCAAGGAAAGGAAAGGCTCCGCTCACTGCCTGCCTGCCTGCCTGGCTCTGAGAACATGCAGGCAACTCAAACATGCAGGACATTCAAACGTTGCAGAGGGCGGAGTCGACGAGTGGGCAGGTGAATGGGCGGAGCCAGCTGTAATCCTAGAAACCGGTACTCGCGTACCCCCGCGTACCCCCTGCATGACATCACTGGATCCACCCCTTCCTTCCCTTTGTCTCCCACTCTCCCTATCCAGAAACACCTCCATGCGTCCATCTTCCTGCTCTCTTCGGCCCTCCACCCATCACCCACCTCCTGCGATGACTTACCAGCCTGCAAAACAGTAGAGATCCAATAGAGCCAAACCGCTGTGCCCTTGTGGACTCAGCTTTGGAAGACGAAGGAGGCAAGTTGGGGAGATGTAGGAGTTTCCTCTTTGCCTGTTCCCCTGAACGCACATCCAGATGTGTGAGTCTTCTGCACATCTGCTCTTGGGAGGTGAAGCTGGTTGGGATGGAAAGATACTGTATATATATTTTTAACAAGAATTTGGCCCTTGAACTGAAATTTAATGCAAGGCCACGTGCTTGAATTCTGTGAGCATCTCACTCTTCAGTCTTTTAGAGCCATCCAGGCATTGACAGCCGTACTGCGATGCGATCAATCCGAACAGTCCAGCAATTATTTCCTGGTCCTGGTACCACCGCGACACGAAAAGGAAAACGTTCCCAAAAGAGACTGACGCCAAGACACGCAGCAGAACAGTTTCCATAAAAAGAAAAGTCTGGGGTTATTAAAGAGGGGATCATCACTGCACATGGCCAGCTTGGAGGTTTAAGAGGAAATTGGTGTTCCAAGAGCATCATCTCTGTCTTTCTCAATTGGGCTGCAGTTAGCAATAGCAGGAGAAGAAAGAAAACAAACCTCCAAGGCACACATAGAGGCTGATCTGGGAGATTATTTCTGTCGAAACAGTGCACAAAAGTCCTTTGCGCTAACTCCCCCAATGCATTAAGGAAGGGGAAAGAAAGACAGCTTAACAATGTATGAAACGGACCATTAGAACAGAAGTTAGTGCAATTTTTATACTGGGGAATTCAAGAACAGGAAATAAAAAGGAGGTGTTATTAGCCAGAAATGCATGCAATTAGGAAAGCTGATAGCAACTCTGGAGCTATATCAATAGCCAGCAATTTCTTTTTAGACAATCAAAACACCATCAAGTTAACTGTGTGCCCGGACTGACCTCACACACGCCCGCCACATAGCCCAGGGAAATACTGAGTCAGTCTGTTATTAGATCTCAGTGTAGGGTATATGTAGAGGGAGCAGCTAGATGTCACCATGGATTTCATGGGAGTGAGGGAAAATAGAGAGGTTGACAGTTAGGCTGGCACTGTTAGGCACAAGGGCCGCCGTAAAGGACATTTGTCAGGGAAGTCAGGGAAGATGGCGCACATCTGTGTGCTGGCCTCTGACTCCAAGCATACTTTACGGTGTCCCTTGTGCAGGCCAAACTTTGTTGGCCTAACTGTGCCAGCCTAATTCCAGGTTAGGATTGTGCTCTGAACCTCTTGCCCAGTGTTTCTCCAACTGCGGGTAGGGGACCCACTAGGTGGAATGCGAGTCAATTTCAGGTGGGTCCAGTGGCGTTACTCACCCGGTACGCTGGGCGGGACTTACCTTTGAGCGGCAGTCCGCCCGTTGCATCACGCCGCGTTCCGGTGCTTTCCCGCCCGCCGGAAACGGGGCAGGCGGGAAAGCGGCGGAACGTGGCGTGACGCCCAGCGTACCGGGTGAATAAACCTGATCAAGGCAAATATGGGTCTGGCCTGGGTCATGTTCTCTTTTAATGTGCACCCAAGATCGCATACATGTGCTGACCTGTGTGTTTAGCAGCACTAAACAGACACATCAGATGTGTTTGCCTTTGATCATATGAACAACGCTTGATCCCCTGCGCTTATCATTTGCACTGGAGATTTGCTTTGGAGTAACCCTGTATAGGGCGTGGTGGCGCAGTGGGTTAAACTGCTGCTGCTGGGCTCTCTGACCAGAAGGTTGGGAGTTCAAGACTGCGTGATGGAGTGAGCTCCTGTTGCTTGTCTCAGCTCCTGCCAACCTAGCAGTTTGAAAGCATGTAAAAATGCAAGTAGATAAATAGGTACCATTTCGGTGGGAAGGTATCGGCGTTCCCTGCGCGATGTGGCCTAGTCATGCCGGCCACATGACCACGGAAGTTTGTCCTTGGACAAATACCGGCTCTACAGGCTTAGAAATGGAGATCAGCACCGCCCCCTACAGTCGGTCACAACTAGACCATTCGGTCGTGGGGAAACCTTTACCTTTTAACTCTGTATAGCATTATTTCCTTTCCTGATGCCTTTCTGCAGTCATTCCTCTTCTGGCAGAAGTGAGCAGATGGGGGAGCAAAGTTCAATTTAAACATTGCTGCAGGTCCACAGCTCTCTCCCAAGGCCTTGACATCAGATGAATCCCTGCGCCGCAGCCCCCATCAAAAGGCAGGGGTAGGCTGGGACTTTCCATGCGATTAGACATCATTAGAAACGAAAGTGCAGCATCAACAGTGCTATAACCTGAAGGATCTGCTCTAAATCAGGTGATAGATGGCCAAGGTGGCAGTATCCACTTTAAATCATATTGCCTCACTCGAAATAGATGGCAGTGCTATCTCTCAAAGTGGAGAGTTAGGACTTGAGGATTGCAAACTCTGCCTCTAAATCAAGTTGCAGATTTATTTCAACAATAACTGCTTGAACTTTTCCATAGCGCTGGCTGTTGCTATATATACTCAAGGGGGAGGGGAGGTAGGGAAGGAGGAGCTCTTCTTTTGTACATGCTGAAAAATGACTTTCATTTAAAGCACTGATCTTCAGCTGGTGGGCTGGTACCCACATATGGGTCATCTCCAGAGGTCAGATACTGAAGCAAACCATGGTGAAAGCTGCAGGGTTTCAATGAGAGTGCAATCCTAACCTGGAGTTAGGCCAGCATGGTTAGGCCAGCAAAGATTGGCCAGCCCAAATGCTACCATAAAGTGTGTTTGGACCACCCTCTGAGTCAGGGAGGATGGCGCACGTGTGCAGTGGTGTCATTCAAATGATTTAGGAACAGGAACTCACTTCTGATTGGCACTTGTCGGGAACCCGGAACCAGCCACAGAGCCCGTTAGGATCCGGAACGCCCGTTCTGGTCCGTTCCCCCTGAATGACATCACTGCACGTGTGCCTGCTGGCCTCCCTGACTCCAAGAGTGGTCCAAACATACTTTACAGTGTCCCTTGTGCCAGCCAAACTTGGCTGGCTGAACTGTGCTGGCCTAACTCCAGGTTAGGATTGCATTCTGAATGGTGAAAACAGCTGGCTGTTGGCCCTTTGATTTCTTCCCCCCCCCTACAGCTTCTTTGGTGATGGGGGCAGATAACAGTAGTGATGGTGTGGAGCCCTTCTTTGGAAGCTGCTTGCCATTGGCTGGCATGCCCAAAATTCTCCATAAATGATGCTGTGTCATGACATGGTGTCGTAAGAACATAAGAAAAGCCTTGCTGGATCAGGCCAAGGGCCCATCTAGTCCAGCTTCCTGTATCTCACAGTGGCCCTCCAGATACCTCGCAAGACATCTCACTGCCACTCCCCTGCATCTGGAATTCTGAGGTAGCCTATTACCTTTGCAGCACCCCCAAGGAAGACACCAGACTGTGGTTGGGGTTTAACTTTATTAAATGTAAGGGATCAGTTTTTAAGTCATGAAACCTACTGAACCCCCAGGCCTGGGTTTGGAGACCCTGTTCTAGACTGAAGAGCTTCCAATGCTGTAACCTTCCCTTGGAAGGGAGGTGCTCCAGCCCAGTAATCATTTTGGTTGCTCTCTGTCTTCTGTACTTTTTCCTAATTCCACTATGTCCTTCCTGAGATGTGGCGACAGACCTGTGCACAATACTCCATTCAAAGGGAGCTCCTGGGGAAGAAACAGTGGCTGCCAGTGGGCTGAAAAAATTCCCCTTCTTCCTTAAAAAAAAAATGGCCAAAAATGGCCCTCCATTTTTGCCACTAGTGGTGGAGAAACGGGAAGTGAGCATTTTGATCGAGCCCTTGTATTATCCTATTTTGGTTTCAGCTTCATTTTTAATAGTTGTTGTCGGCACTGTTGGGCCCAGAGGCGGATCTACAGGGAGGGCAAAGCTCTAAGTATTGCAAGAAGCCTTACCCTGTCATGTAAGTCCCTCCTCTCCCTTGCTGCTGTAGCCAGTAAGCAACGCCAAGATGTTGCTTTTCCCTGTGAGGATTGGCTAAAACGGTGCAGGGGAGGAGTGATTTCCACTGCAAGGTAAGGCTTCTTGCAAGACTTAGAGCTTTGCCCTCCCTTATATCTGTCTCTGGTTGGGCCAGAGGCTAGTGAGAGGTAGGAACGGGAGCAGACACCCAGTGTGGCTGGTCTCCTTCAAGCCCCCCAATCTGTTGAGGCCCAGAGGTAGGTAACTTCAGAGATAGGCAAGGGGGAGGGGGTTCCTTCACCCACTGGTCCTCCCCCCTCCCAGCAGCCTTGCTTGGGTTCACTGGCTGGCCAGCCTCCTCCAGACTGCCCTCATCCCTGGCTTGCCTGGGGTTACATAGAGCTGCCCCGCCCTCTTGCTCCACCTCTTCCGCCCAGCCAGGCTGCACAAGCCCAGGCTGACACAACCCTCCAGGTCCCTGATCCTGCCAGCACTTGCCACCCTGCCTTCTCTGGCCGCTGCAGCCAGGGGCCTTCCTTCACCTGCTCCTGGCCTCCCCAGGCGGGTGGACGTCTCCCTGGATCGCAACAGGACCGGCCTGACTGTGATGGAGGGGGAAGGGGTGGGCTGCCGGTCCTTGCTGCCGTCTGCTGCGGCAGTGCCTGGTGCTTCTCCTGGCCTGACTCGCCAATGGGGCAGGGAGGCCCTGGGGTGCCGCCGCGGTCCCCATGGGAAAGTGTGCCTGCCAGGGTCCTGGCCGCCTCGTGCCTGCCTAGTGAGCAGAGCTCCGGACCCAATCCCGGACAGTTGCGTAGAAGAAATGACTTTTTGTTCACTTTGCATGATCTACGAAAAAATAAAAAAGCCTCCTTCAATGCAACTTTAAAAAGCACAATACGGGGACCCTATCCTCATTTGCACTTGGTCGCTCTAAGGAGAACAGGAGATAATTGGGCGTATATGGGAAAAATATTACAGTGCATGCCTCGCCTCGCTATGGTTTGGGATTTAAAGTGGGTCCTGGATTTAAAATTTTTATAACTATTGATTTCAAGAATATGAACACGACTAGTGGAAAAAGTTCCTTGCAATCTTATGTAACGCTCTGCAGCTAGGCTGATAGTCATCACGTCCAGAGCCCATGAAGTAGAAATCTCCCAACATCACCTTTAATGTATGAGCTCATTTTGCGTTAAAGGTTAAGAACAGCACCAAGAAAGTATCACTATGACAACAATGCCTTCAGGGCAAAGAATATGCTTAATTCAACCATCAGTCAGAATCTTTCCAATCAGCCTAAAGTGGGTGGAAAATCTAAGGCGGCAAGCACCGAGACTATCAGCGTGGAAGAGCCATCTGCCCAGACCGGAACCTCCCATCAACTACTGTCTCAGGGTCAAATTATGTGTTCCATTCAATGCATGAACTACCGTTCCTAAAACTTGGTACTGACATCAATCCTGAGCTCCAGCACATAGCTAAGGGCTCATTCTGAGCAGATACCACACGACTCCAGGTGAGATAGATGCTGCCCAATTGGGCTGCTGGCCGGGTGTGTGTGTGGCACCCTGAGCTCACCTGGGGACCGCGAGCTGCCCAGGTGGCCATTCTGCTTTGGGACGCAGTTCCCCACCTGCCCTTCCCATGCTGCAGTCTGGGCCTTGTTGGTTGCCATATTTGGAGTTGGGTAGAACTTTTTCTGTCTCCCTAACTGGCTGTTGGCCATCAGTTTTTTCTCCTACCTTGGACTATGGTGGAGTCAGTGTTCTTGTTCCTTTTCTTCCAACCTTGGTCACTTAATTGCAGGTTGGTGCGGGCACAAAGGCTTGAAGGAGACTTTTTGGTTTGCATCCGGAGGTCAGCTAAGGCAAGCATTACCCATCAACAGCTACACAGTTGCGCACTGGCGCTTGTGGCTGGCAGGGAATCGCCTACCTAGCCTTGGCCTGCCTCGGTGCCCTTCTAGATGACCCTGTGGGTACCAACTCTATGATTCAATGGCATTTGTAATATATTAAACAAATGCTTGTGTGAACAGTGTCCACAAGGGAACAGCCCGCCAATGATCTCAAGAATGGGCGTTTCTTACTGGACACAGCTGGTTTCATCAGCAACGTGGGAGAATTGGAGGTATGGACTTGCCTTAGAGCTAATTCCATTGATTTGAAGTAACACCGTATGAACGTGGCTTGCACGTGTGAACATTTTAAGGTCATAATTGGGCAATTGGGTTGCTCTAATTGGTAGCAACCCAAGTGCTGGTCTTCAGGGTTGTTGTTGGGCTTTGTTTTACACTAGCAATCCAGTGCAATCAGAATGAAATTCTTCAGAAGAGTAATTTAATTAATTATCTCAGGTCGGGCTTGCCGACTCACTAAAGGATTTCTCAGAAGTCCTATTCCCCAATTAAAACTCCTTCAGCTAGAGCGGAATAAAATGCAATCAAAGTCAAGACAATGAAGAAGTGTCTTCAGAGCATGTTTGATTTTCAGCTAGATGCATGCTGAGTTCATCTTGTTAAGGAGAGGCAACAGACATTCAGAGTAAATATCGGAATCCTGATGGATTTATGCCGTCTAAACAAGAGCGAGGCCAGGTTTGCACCATCTTTTTTTGTTTCTCCAGAGAATCACTGTGTGGGTTATGGGGCTTCTAGTGAGCACTGAATCATTGAATCATGACAACAACACAGTCTGCTGATTGCTTCGCTGCATGCCCTCAGGTTGTGGCGTGCTGGGCCACCACAAAAAAATAAAAATAAAATCCGACGGTACTGATGTGAGAACTTCTCCAGGGTAGATTTGGCTTGAGCAGGAGAAAATGAACAATTTTGAACAGCCTGTTCAAGAACATAAGAACATAAGAAGAGCCCTGTTGGATCAGGCCAAAAGCCCATCAAGTCCAGCTTCCTGTATCTCACAGCGGCCCACCAGATGCCTCAGGGAGCTCATGAGACAACAAGATGCTTGCATCCTGTTGCCACTCTCTTGCACCTGGCACTCTGAAGTAGCCTACTACTAATGTAAGGAGGTTGCACAACCCATCCTGGCCTATAGCCCATGATGAACCTTTCCTCCAGAAATCTGTCCAATCCCCTTTTAAGGGCATCTAGGCCAGATGCCATCACCACCGCCTGTGGCAAAGAGTTCCACAGATTAATTACCTTTTATCTGTTTTAACTCTCCCAACCCTCAATTTTAGCAGATGTCCCCTAGTTCTGGTGTTGAGAGAGAGGGAAAGGAACATCCCTCTATCGACTCTATCCCTTTCGTGCATAATTTTGTATGTCTCAATCATGTCCCCCCTCAGGCGCCTTTTTTCTAGACTGGAGAGCCCCAAACTCTGCAGTCTTTCTTCATAAGGGAGGTGCCCCAGCCCCGTAATCATTTTCATCGCTCTCTTCTGCACCTTTTCCAGCTCCACTATGTCCTTTTTGAGATGTGGAGACCAGAACTGTACGCAATACTCCAGATGTGGCCTTACCATCGATTTGTACTATGGCGTAGAAGCAAGGAAAGGCTGTTAGCGCTTTTTTCGGCCCTAGCAGAAAATTGGCCCTGGCCTCACAGCCAGGTTGGAGGCTTGCAGGTGTTGTGTGGATATAACCAGTGGTGTCATCTACAAATGAACTAATGGAACGCTGGGCGGGACTTACGCAGGGCTTCCGCGTGATTGGCAGCCCATCCGTTTCACTCTGCAGCTGCCCTGGCCTCGGGGGGTGCCTGCTCACCGGGGGAGATGGGTGGGGGGCACGCCAGGTGCCTGGGCGAGCAGTGGAGGGGCACGCCAACCAGGGGCAGCCCCCCCGAGGCCAGGGCAGCCGCGGAACGAAACGAATGGGCTGCCAATCATGCGGAAGCCCCGCGTAAGTCCCGCCCAGCGTTCCGTTAGTTCATTTGTAGATGACACCACTGGATATAACACTGAAAATAGAGAAAGCCCCTAGTGCCCTGGTCTCTTTAAGAAAAGAGACAGAAACCTGCCTAATTGAGTGAGGTTTTGTTTCCCCGGCATACGTTTTTCTCCTGTGAAAGTTAAAGCCAAATCTTCCTAAAGCAAACCTTCCCAAAAGTTGGAAGTCCACAAAAAGGATGCCAGCTGGACTTGGATGTTTCCAAAGAAAAACAATTTTATTGCAATAAAATGACACAGGATGCAAGCAGCATTCCATGCAGAAAAAAGTGACACGGACCCATGTAATGATACACAGTTGCAACAGACATTCATACAGTTTAGCATGTAAATGGAGGTACAATCAACCAACCAATAACATACACTTGATTATTGCAGGCTGGATTATTGGTGGGCCTGGGATTTTGAGGACCCTGGTTGGTTGGTTGGTTGGTTGGTTGGTTGGGACATTGCGTCTTTTGATTGGCTGCTTTTTCATCTCCCCCCCCCCCCCGGTTGAGCAAGGGGAGATTTATGATTATTGATGGAACTGGGTATAGTGCCACAGTGATTAATCATGTGATAAGACAGCTGAAGGCTAAGACAATAGGTGAGAGGTAGACAAAGGGTTTGGAAACACCCTACAGTCAAAAGAGGGTTCTATGGATGGTCCTGAGGAAGGATGCATTACATAAGGGTTAAGGGGGATATGTGGGGACATCTTGATTAAGATAACTATACGAAGAAACACTATATACAGTTCATCTGCATTGCTGATGGAGTTTTCTGGCACAGGTGCAGTGGTGTCATCCTCAAACGACATTCCAGAACGCTAGGCGGGACTTACCGCCTGATTGGCTGCCCATCCGTGACGTGTCGCTGCCTGCCCGCCCGCTGCGCGGGCACCCCTCGCTTCGGTGGGGGTGCCCACTTGCCTGGGGGGGCACGCTGGGTGCCTGAGCAAGCAGCGGAGGGGCGTGCCAACCGGAGGGAGCCCACACGGCGGGCGGGCAGGCAGCAACACGTCACGGACAGCCTGTCAATCAAGCGGTAAGTCCCGCCTAGCGTTCCGGAACTTCATTTGAGGATGACACCGCTGCACAGGTGTCAATCTTCATGGCTCAGTGGCACGTTGAGATGGAGGCTGGGACGTCCTTCTTCTGACTTTGGTTCTCTTCCCTTTGCCCAATCCTCTGATGTCCATTCTGTCAAGTTCTTGAAATGGTTGTGAGGGAAAGGGTGATGGGTCATGGCGGGAGATCCAATGTGGCACAGTGGTTGAAAATGACTGCCCTAGGAGGATGGCATCTCAGACAATATGACATAACCAGTGGTGGTATCTAAAGCGGGAGGAACCGGAACGCTGGGCGAGATGTAAGGTTGATTGGCAGCCCGTCCGTTCCGTTCCGCCGCCTGCCTGCCTGCCATAAGGGCTGCCCCCGGTTGGCGTGCCCCACTGCTGCTCGCCCAGGCACCTGGCGCGCCCCCACCCATCCCCCCCCAGCGAGTAGGCGCCCCCTCCGAGGCCAGGGCAGCCTGTGCGGCGGGTGGCCAGGCGGCGGAACCGAACGGACGGACAGCCAATCACACGTAAGTCCCGCCCAGCGTACCGGTTCCTCCCGCTTTAGATACCACAACTGGACATAACTCAAGGGTTATGAATATAAGAAGAGCCACACTGGATCAGGCCAAAGCCTTCCTGTATCTCACAGTGGGGTTGGGGTTGGGGAAGTTGCAGGGAAAGGTCATATTTTGGGAGATCCAGCATGTTCTCCAGAAACACAGATCCCATCTAAGAATGAAGAAGGTTTTGCCAAAAAAATGACAGACCCTCCCCACTCTTTGAAATTAAACCTGCTGCAAGTGACTTTATATTGCAGGATGAGACTCACATGGAAGCCAAACAATTCTGTTCGGATGTGTATGAGCTGGTGAGTTTTGCTCCCACTTTTGTAACTCTGAAGTGCTTTATGTGAGCAAAAAGCCTTGTTTTTTTCTGGGTAAATATATACATAAATAATACCCCACGTGCATAAAGGGAGTTGATATTGTGCCATACTAGGTGTTATGATGTTGCTTCATTGTATGACAGAATCCGATGATGTTCAAGGCATCAGTGACAAAATGCTGACTTTCCCATTGGGGGGTGAAATGCCTTTTCTTTTTTTTGCTGAGAAAACTTCTACTAGCCAAAGGCCAAAGTTGCTTACAGGCAGTGACTAGCATTGATATTAATGGGATACATCTGTATTTATTCGACAAGCAGTTTACCACTCTAATCGCTGCTACTGGGTTTTGTTAAAATGTATGCGCCCGTCTCTTGAAAAAATAGCAACCTAAAAATAACTCCCATGTTGCATGCAGATGGAATAGATATTGCAACAATGCAAAAGTTGGATCAGGCTTTTGTGCTGTTATATGAATGGACGTCACTCCTACCATTTTCACTGTAGGACTCCAGAGTTGTGTTGTGTCTTAGCAGCTTCAGAAGCATTAGAAGAAATCTTGCTGTGTTGCACTTTTGGATTCGTCGAGAAGCTGGTTAAACTCTTCCAGTAGGCAGCCCCGTGTACTGTAGATACAAAGGCCCATGTGAACAGACATGCCCTTTTCCAATGCAGCAAATGGGGAAGCCAGCTCATGCAAATGCTCAAGGTATCCTGGTGCTCGAAGCAGGGTGTCAAATGCAGCCTTCCTCATTCCCTGCCTCTGACCTCTTCCCTGGCAGAATGGCACAGATAAAATGTGCCCAGTCAGTAGGCAGGCAAAGAGCTGAAGGTTTTCCCTTCCTGCCACACTGACATCCCAATCCTATCGCCCACCACCTTTCGCCATGCAGCCGTGCTGACGGAGCATGCAATGGTGGTGGTGGACACACAACCGTACAGCCTGGAAGAGGCCAGTAAAAATGGGTCTTGCTTGCATCCTAGTAGGCTGCCTAGTTGGCAAATGGTCTCCTTGGACCCATTCCAGAGGCACTGGGTGTGTCGAGCATGGGGATAGCATCCTGGTGCACACTGCTCCTGCTGGGATTCCACCCCTCCAGCACCCAAAACATACCCTGGCCTCATGACTCCCTGTCCTGAGCCTCCCCAAACCTGCCCATGACCCACCCCTGCTGGTACCTTACCTGCTCCCAACACAGGGTGGGTCCTTGCGTAGCGGGCATGTGGAGCCTCCAGCCAGCTCCACCAGAAGCACTGATGAGCACAATGATGGCCGGGGCGGTTCTAGTCAAAATGGTGCCCATGGCGCCCAATGAGAACGCGCCCCATGGGGGCATGCAACATCATGACGTCACAACATTGTGACATCATGACATGGCACCGCATGACGCCCTGCCCCCGCTCTAAGAGGCGGGAGGGGCGCCGGGTGGCGGCATCTTCTCCTCGCTCTGGCTGGCTCTTTAAGGCCAGCCAGAGCGAGGAGAACGTGGCGCCGCACGGCGCCCCCTCCCGCCTCTTAGAGCGGGGGACGGGGTGCCGCGGGAGCGAGGAGAATATAGTGCCGCGCGGGAGGTGAGCAAAAGAGGCGGGAGGTGCCGGGCGGCAGTGCGTTCTCCTCGCTCCTGCTGGCTCTTTAAGGCCGGCAAGAACGAGGAGAGCGTGGGGCCAGGCCGGGCTGCGGGTGCCATTTTGGGGGCGTGGCGCACCATGGTTACAGCACCCACTCCCAAGATGGCGCCCATGGCTCGTGCCACCCGTAGCATCCCCTAGATCCACGATTGATGATGGCACAACAATTGCACCATGCATAGAGGATTTAGGGCGGATCTAAGATTTAGATCTACAGATCTGCTGCCGTAGTCCCTCTTCTCTCAAAAAGAGAAGGAAACGGAAGTGGCAAGGAGAATGCTGGGCTAAGCATCTCCACTACTCAGAGGAAGTGAGGGGAAAGGAGTGGAAGATGGAAGGGGTTGAGAAGGATGCTGGGTTCAAGTGTGGCCTCTTCTCAATGGTAGCAGAAGTGGCAGCATGTAAGTGAGTGAGCAAGTGGAGAGGGGAAGACAGCAGGATGCCCCCCCAATTAGCTACCATTTGCAGCCTGCTCCAAGTTGTTGCGTGAACAGGCCAGCCTTTTTGGGAGCAAGTCAGGAGCTCTGTCACCATGAATGCAGCATGCTACCTCACTGCAGATCCCAGAAGTGCAACTACAGTTGGGTCCCTTTCTTACTTCTTTGTAATGACATGTCTCTTCATTCTATAGTATTGGGGCAATATAGATTCCACGGCCTCATGGGATCGATTCTCATACCTGTTATCACTGCAAAGGCGACATCACTCAAAAATAAGTGTCTTTTCAGTGGTGGCATCTAAATGATTTAAGAACAGGAACTCACTTTTGATTGGCATGTGTCAGGACCTGCCCACCGGAAGTGATGTCATAAGCCGGAGGCTGGCGGAGTCCAGGTCTACCCGCAGCTGGTTCCTAGCCAGCAATGATGTCAGTGATGAGTGGGCAGAGCCAGCCGATTCTGTACAGCGCGTGGCGCCTACAGAACAGAAAGCGAAGAATTCCCCCCACCCCAATTGCAGCTCCAATAGCGATGGGGACAGTCTCCCAAAGAAACCTCACACCCAGAGCGCCAGTGAAACGCTCTGGACTGGAGAGACAGTGGCAAAAGCCTTTCCTTGGTCTTTGCGGCTAGGTGAGGTGGAGTTATTCTAAATTGCAGGGAAGTTGAAAATTGGCACGGAGGCCGCAGCCTCGAAGCCGAGGCTGGCTGAGCAGAATGAGGCAGGAACCTGTGGAAGGGGCTGAGGGGCGGCACCACTCCGGACGGCACCCTTGAGCGCTTTTCCACACCAAAGCCCGCTTATGCCTGGAACATCAGGAGGGCAGCTTCAAAAAGTCCCGGCTCCCCTCCGTCCCCTCCGGGGGCCCCCTTGATTCACCACCGCACCCCCAGGACGCCCCTTCTCCCCAGTGGGCTGCAGACTCACCAGAGCGGCTGCTGACTCCACGTGTGTGGCTGGAGGGAGTGAGGAAGGGGGCTGTGCAGGACGGGACTTCCCCACTGCAGCCCTTCCCCCTTCGCCCCTCTAGGAATCCGGAGTCGCTCCCTTTAACCCTCTGAGTGCCGGCCAACCAAGAAGAAAAGCTCTTTGCAGAGGAATCAGGAGGGGGAGGAGGGGGAAGCGCCGCGGAGTGAAGTGGGCGGAGTCAGCCCTAATTTTAACAAGTGGAACTGAGTTTCCCCGCGTTCCCCCTACATGACATCACTGTGTCTTTTCAGTATGAGTAGAAGCAAAGCATGTACTGAACGGTCTTCATTGCACTGGGGAATCACCATTGCTGCATTGCTGTTGGTTGAAATTGGATTCCTCCTGATGGTGCATTGAAAATGCAATTGTTCAGCCAATCATTCTGAAATGATTGCGGTACAAATGATATGCAATAATAAATCATCTCCTGAGCCAAAATGATGCTTGCTCCTGGATTTTCTGTCAATATCCAGATCCACCAAGATATTAGCAAAATTGAATTTCCATTGCTTTGTTTGCATGAAAAAAGATGAATATTGAAAAATTAAGGGGTTGGGGTGGGGAGATGTGTGTTCCTTTATGAACAATTGGTTTATTGACATGGTAATGCATCATTGCAGATTTTGACTGAAGATGAAAAACCAAGCAATAGGATTGCAAGAAAAACCATCGCGAAATGCTTAGATGGAATTACCGTGTGGTGACTTGAGACGCACCCGACATTGTCCAGTTCGAAATGCAAGATTGATGGGATTTTTGTCCTGAAAAGTACTTACATTTTGTGAAAATGGGTGTGCCCCAGTATCCACTGATTCGGTATCCACGGTTTCAGTTATCCATGGATTCCATGTCTACTTGGATGCCTATTTAAAAGGTAAAGGTTTCCCCTGACCGAATGGTCTAGTTGTGATCGACTGTAGGGGGCGGTGCTCATCTCCGTTTCTAAGTCGGCGTTTTGTCTTGAGGACAAGCTTCTGTGGTCATGTGGCCAGCATGACTATATGCCATAGCACATGGAACACCGTTCCCTTCCCACCAAAGTGGTCCCTATTTATCTACTTGCATTTTTAGGTGCTTTCGAACTGCTAGGTTGGCAGGAGCTGGAACAAGCAACGGGAGCTCACTCCATTGTGCAGTCTTGAACTCCCAACCTTCTGATCAGAAAGCCCAGCAGCAGCGGTTTAACCCGCTGCATCACCATGTCTGTAAAAAGGTAGGGGGACATTAAACAAATCTTTTTTTTAACCTTGTTGCAGCAAAACCACTGATGTTCCCTTGTCTTTATAAAGGCATCCCCAATATTCAGGTATCCACGGTGGGGTCTGGAATGGAACCCCAGCGGATCCCGGTGTTGGTGTGGGGGCCCCCAAAGCGTGGGGCCCCAATCTGATGACATTGCCTGTTCAATGTTTTTCCATATCAGCAGCATAGCCAGAGTGGGGATGGCACAGTAAGTACTGCAGGTGCTGCAATGCACTGTGCAAGCAGCCCCTCCAACTCTCCATTGGAGCCAATCCAGGCAGTGATGGCAACGCTCAGGAGATGCCATTTGATTCAGTGAGCACCTGTGCATTGCTATCACTGTTCAGAATGACTCTGAAGGCAAGTGGGAGAGGCCGCTAACATGGTGCATTGCAGTGCCTGCAGTACTTATTGTGCCGCCCCCACTTTGGCTACGCTACTGCCCCATGTAAATGAACCTTGCCAAAGAAGGATCAGTGCTGTTCATGCTTAGGGGCAAGTGTGAATTGCCCCATCTCAGCAGCAGCAACTTAGAGTGCAATCCTAAACTGCACAGGAGTAGCAAGGCTGGCGGGCTTGTGCTATATCCAGCGCACTCCAGCCTTCCCTATCGTTTCCTTGGATCTGCATCTGCTAAATAGCAGGTGCAGAGCCGAGGAGGCCACCTGGCCCGAATCGGGGCCGCATGGTCTGGGAATGTGGCCTAACGGTTGTATCCCATTTCCACCCCCCTCCCCGGACCGGCATGCCTACAGGCCCACCCATCCCCTGTCCAGTTCCTCCCTCCTGCCCATCCTCCCCACCTGTAGAACTGTTCTTGTGCCAGCCAACTTTGGATGGTGCAGGAGCAGTGCTGCGGCACCTCTCCTAAGCACCCTTGGGCTGCAAGCACATTTCGTTGACCCAAGGGACGCAGTAGGATTGCGCCCTTACTCTAGTATCCTGTCCCCTCTTTTCTGGACCTCCCTTTCCCTTTTCGGACCTACGCCAGCAAAACGGCAGTCTACTGGGGTGTAACTATTTTTACTCACCTCCTGCTGTCTGTCTGATTGCCCTCCTCCAGCGACGGGATCTACAAACAACCTGGGGGAACGCTGGGCAGGATGTAGACGGGACATCCGGGTGATTGGCAGCCCGTCCGCAGCGATCCGCTGTTGCCCTGGCCTCGGGGGGGGGGGCTCCTGCTCGCTGCGGAGGATGGGTGAGGGTCGCGCCGGGTGCCTGGGCGAGCAGCAGTGGGGCGCGCTAACTGAGGGCAGCCCCTCCCCCGAGGCCAGGACAGCTGCAGAACGCTGCGGACGAGCAGCCAATCATGCGGAAGCCCCGCGGAAGTCCCGCCCAGCGTTCCCCCAGGTCGTTTGTAGATCCCGTCGCTGCCCTCCTCCCCCCCATTGGAGGCAGCGCACACTACGGGTGCAATCCTAAACTGAGTTAGGCCGGCATAAACTAAGCCAGCAAAGTTTGGCCAGCACAAGGGCCACCATAAAGTATGTTTGGACCACTCTCGGAGTCAGAGAGGCCAGCACACCGACATGCACCATCCCCCTGACTCTGAGAGGGGTCCAAATATGGTTTATGGTGGCCCTTGAGCTGGCCAAACTTTTCTGGCCTAAGTGGGCCAGCCTAACTCCAGGTTAGGATTGCGCTGTACATCGGTGTGGCTGCACCAGCAACAAGGGTGTGAGATAGGACTGGGCAGTTAGTGAGGGGACATTCCTCTGCGAACCAGCCCTGCTTGATACAGTTAATCACCAGCATCACAGATCTCTGAGATTGTAACACATTTGAAGCTGTCGTCACTGCTTTACTCTTAATGAATGCAATTGGTCATAGGCGAACAAATCCGTGACAATTCCTGCTTCCTTCTCATTGGCACAGTAAACACTTAAAGGTGTTTCCTCGACAGGTGGAAGTTTCAAGCATCAAGTTACAAGCCCACGAGGAGAAAATGTAAACGGATGTCAAAATAAGTTCCCACTGAAAAGACACTTTATTTGGGAAGCAGAGCTTGAGTGGAGCTAAATTTAAAGAGCACTTGCCTGAAAGTGGAAAGTGTTTGACTGCTAATAGAAATATGGAGAATAAAAGAGGCGTCTTTTTTTTGCATATTCACCAGTGCTGGGCAGCAGTGAAGACTCAAAACATTTTGAAAATATAGCACATGCAAATACTTAGGAGGAAAAGAAAATTGCATTCTGCTTGATGCATGCATCAGAATAGTTCCATGAGTTTCTTCTTTTCTGACAGCATTTCCGAACTACAAAATCTGTCAAGGAAACCATACGGTGGTTTACATGGTGGGCGGAAGGTTTGAAACCAGTTACAGGAGGAAGAAGCGCCAAGACAATCCTTCTAATTGGGCAAAGGGAGAATGTTGGAAGCCTGGTGGGCTCTTCCAAGTAAGGGGACATTTGCCCACTTTCCCCACGGCAAGCCCCAGCCTGCACAATGGGTCTACTCGGACCTGCATGAGCTAAATAGCTGGGCCATGTCTGAGTGTTGGGCCATGTTGGCTTACTGAGGGTGCAACCCTAACCAACTTTCCAGCACTGACATAGCTGTGCCAATGGGGCATGTGCTGCATCCTGCAGTTGGGGAGGGGGGCAGTCTTGGAGGCCTCCTCAAGGTAAGGGAAAGTTTGTTCCCTTATCTCAGAGCTACATTGCCCTTACCCCGGTGCTGGAAAATTGGTTGGGATTGTGCCCTGAGCCTGGGGATAGGATGCAGGGCTGCTACATATCCTACTCCCCTCCTAGGTCCAATCCTATACTAGAGTCCTCTCTTGGAACCAGAGGAGTAGAATCTCTCACAGTTAACCCTGCTGGGCAGCACCTGCTTTCTTTCTGAGCACATGGAATCCTCTTGTAATATCTCCTGCTAGTTGGCTTTCATTCATTCATTCATTCATTCATTCCCATGCCAAAGCAAATGCTCAAGGTACCTAGTCTAAACCACCATTTTTCAATTTTTATTTTTTACAGATATACAGTACAGTATTCTGTGATTCACCAAATCCTCAGTCCCAGATGTTGCCTTCACAGTGTGGTTCTCTCCTCCGGCTGTGTGCCATCAAGTTTCAGCAGGCAGTCATAAGTCAATCCTGGACAGGCCCTCAAGGTCGTACTCTGATTTTTGCTGGCTGACCTTCTCACACGCTCCCCCTACAACTCTCACTTTTGGTGACTAATCAGCTTATCAGCTACTCCATCCTGCCATAATGGGTACAGCAGCCTGACATCCATCTCCCATCCAAAAATAAGACTATATATTCACCTGCTTAGCTTCAGGCAGTACTGGCAGCTCAACGATCAGTCCACATCTCCATCCCTTTTAGGAGTTAAAAAAAAGAAGCTGTGATTAGCCATTTTAAACTTAACGGATGCACAAATTTCCCACTGTCAAGTCAAGTGAGTTAACCCGAACCAATGATCAGGTAGGAGCTAAACTCAGCAGACTGTTGACTAAGCCTTTTGTTCCACTTGGTGATACCTGATCAGTGAACTGATGGATTTAGATGAGAAATAGTCCTGCATAATCACTTTGCCAGTTGGTCAAGAAAGAAAGGCATGAATATTTTGGATGGCGATATTAGGAGATGTTGAAGAGGCAAGAACACCACGACTCATTCAAGAGGGAAGAGGAGAATTCTCAGACTGCTTTCTTGGAAAATGGAGGAGAGACCCAAACTCCTAAGAATGACAGGGAATGGTGGAGAAGGTTTATGTGGAAAATTGAGGAGCTCAGTCTTTGCCACGTTCCATTGAAGATGTCAATAGCCTGACATTTATTAGAGTAGCCTGACATTTATTTGGATGAAGAATGCCCTTGAGAAATATGTCACAGTTGTTGGCTTGATAAAACTACACAAACACAATGACTAAAATAAGATGGACTGTCTGAAAATGTATGCACCCAAGTGACTGAGGCCACACCTGTGGACCTCACTCTACATGTTCAAGGACATTGTTTGCACACAGAGTCTACATGTGTATACTCAAAATGTTCAGAGGCTCCTGTATGTGCATTTTGGGACCATGAAAGGTACAGGGCCCTCGTTCTTCAGCTTTTGGCTCATGACACCAATGGGGTAGTGAAGCCTCATCTGGGGAGTGGTCATGGCAACCTTTCAAAGCCTGTGCAAGAGATGGCTTGGATCCACTCCAATCATGGGACTGCCTTATCAAAAAGCTCAGCCAAATATTTCCCAAACTGTGGGTCAGTACCCACCAGTGGGTCGTGAGCCAATTTCAGGAGGGTTGCGAAGCACCTAGGGCAGCCATATTGAAAATATGGGAACATTAGATACTGGAAAGGGGGAGGGCTGTGTGGTTGCTTTGCTTGTGTCAAGGTTGTAAATAGCTTTTTTTTCCGTTTCCAAGGTTTTTTTTCCGTTTCTAATTCACTTTGCTATTGGGAAATAACTTAGAGCACAATTAGAGCACAATTGTAACCCGGAGTTAGGCCGGCACAGTTAGGCCAGCAAAATTTGGCTGGCACAAGGGCTACCGTAAAGCGTGTTTGGACCACTCTTGGAGTCAGGGAGGATGGCATATGTCTGTTGTGCTGGCCTCTCTTGACTCCGAGAATGGTCCACACATACTTTATGGCATCCCTTGTGCCGGCTAAACTCTGCTGGCCTAACTATGCCAGCCTAACTCCAGGTTAGGATTGCCCCCTGAGAAATAACCCAATTTATTGCTGCATTCTCAGGACAGTAGAGGCTCCGGGGTCACAGTGATTGCACTTCCGGCCTTGACGTCTCTTCCAGCGGACCCTGGGGAGATTTTCATTCTGTAAAGTGGGTCCCAGTGCTAAAACATTTGAGAACCACTGACTCAGCCTATTTTCACAGCCGATAAGACACGAAGTGGGTGGGGCAGAGAAGCTCACCCTCTCTAATTCCATCTCAGGTGTTGAAAGGGTCTAGATGGACACCCTTGTGACACTCTTGTGCCTGGTGAGCTGAGCTTTCCTCCTCTGTTTTTAATCACACCCTGGATCTGCAACCCAATGACAGCTCCAGCGTGCCTAATTGAGATGTAATACTGCGTAATATTTTGCTGCAAAGACCCAGAATGTTCCTGGGTGCTCTGCATCAGGTGGCAACGAGATGAAAATTCATCTGCATTATGGGAAGCGCCTCCTTTTGTGATCTTATGCATATGCAATGCTTCTTCATTTGTGGAAGAGATGAAAGCAAATGTTCTTCTGTATGGGGGAAAAAAAAACACCCAGAACAAAATACATGGAATTAGCTCACTGAGGGCTTAATTATCCTTTTCTTCCCCAATGGGAATCAATGCTATTGGCAGCTCCCAGGCCCGTCCTCTTGACAAATCAAGTTGTTGGCTGAGGCATGAAGTGTTAGATTATGATCGACTCAGCGTGACATTGTGATTCATGGCTACTATATTGCAGGGGGGAAAGGGGGGAATGTCTGCTTCATACCCACTTTGAATTCGTGCTGAGACAAGTGCATCGTTCTGCTCCAGCATCGGAGTGCACGTTCCGCACCTTGGGATTGAACAATATTACAAATGCTCAAATATTTGTGGAACAAGTGAGATTAAATAAGGCTGAGAAGCCGCCTCTGCTTTCCCTCTCGCGCAGCATCCTTTCTGGAGAATCTATTACTCATCGAGGGTGGGGAGAGCTGGAGGTCTAGTCAGAGGCCTTGGATGTGTGTTCTGGAGCTGCTTGGTTATGATTCTGTGCTGTATCCTCAGATGCTCTCACTGTCCTTATTTACCAGGGGCAGTCCTGGTAAATCACTGTTCCTATTTTGTCCCTACTTCCCACTTGGGAAGTTGCCTTATTAAAAGTTTATGATTTTGAGTTACTAGCGGTGTCATTCTCCAGGGTTCAGGTCCCTCTCCATGGTCTCGCATTCAGAATTGTCTACATTGACTGGCAGCTCTTCCCCATAGACAATTATTAAAGTATATAAAAGTCTACAGCTGTACTATACTGGAAATGCCCGATCTTGTCTGATCTCAGAAGCTCAGCATGGTCTGTTAGCACTTGGATGGGAGACTGCATGGGAATAGAGGGTGCTGTATACTTTTCAGGAGCTGTGGTCTAGAGGTTCTGTTACCTTTCTTGAAAAAGCTAAGCAGGATCAGTTCAGGTCGCACCTTGGATGAGAGACCAGAAGCTGCTGGCTAGAGATGAAGCAATGTAGACTGGCAAGACATGGAGAACATCCTGAGAACCAGCCTAAGGCATGTTTTGCAGCTGCCTAAGGAAGTTTGGAAGGACAATGAAGGGAAACAACTGGAGAAATGGAACAGCCTATGAGTTTCTTTCCTATAATAATGTTAAAATGTCCATTGGAAAGAAAGTGGGATATGATCAGCCTGCCTGTGTCAACTGCCTTGAGTCTATGAGACTGAACTCTATGAGTCTATGAGAAAGGCAGTATATTGATACCACAATAAATAAGAGGAATCTTGCCACATTTTGAAGATCACTGCATATTTTGTGGCCTCGGTTCATTCAGACTACAGGCATGCCCCGGTATCTGCTGGGGTTCCATTCTGGACTCCCCTCTGGATACCTGAAACCATGGATATTGGGGACCTTTTTTTAAAGATAGGGGAACATCAGTGGTTTTGCTGCAACAAGGTAAACAAACCAGATTTGTTTAATGCTCCCCTATCTTTTAAATACGTATCCCAGTATCCATGGTATCTGTGGCTAACAATGGATACCGAGGCATACCTGTATTTGCTTATTATTTTGATCTCCGCTTTTCTTTCACTCAAGGCAGCATGCATGTGGTCACCCATCCAGGCAATGACTGGACCTCGACTGGCCTGTCTTCAGCAAGTCGGCCATGCTATGAGCCCTTATGCCATATGAAGTTGTTCAGGTCAGATCTTTCATCCATCTAACTATCTACATTGCTTAGCAGGGCTCCCATGCAAGGTGCGAAGCAGGAATCTCTCGTGGCTGTACCTGGAGGCACCAGAGATGGAAACTGTGACCTTCTGTAGGTGAAGCTGATGCAACGGCCCCTGAACTCTAGCAACTTCTGAGAGCCCAACAAAACTCTCCAGTATCAGGCCAGCACCAGGACCATGGCAACAGGTGCACCCACCATTCTGTTTTTCTCTTTTATAATGTGACTTCTTAACATTCTTGTGTAACTGGGTTTTCTCTTCCTACAGAGCAGGATCCTTAGGGGTGTGTGTGTGTGTGCGATTTTCCATTTTGTTATTCCATTCATTGATTCTTTTCATTATTTAAAAACATCATCCATTGAATTCTACACTCATTAAAATAACATATGTTTCATAATTAATTTCGTTTTTGCTGCTCCCATTCATGGTTATTTCCCATGGCTTCCAATTGGAGACCAAGTCACTTTGAAGCTCCGCATGCCAGGAAAAGGCTGGGGGGGGGGGAAGAGCAACCCCCTCCTAAGCTCCATGGGGCAAGAGGGTCTTAAGAGGTGGATTGCTTTTTGTTCCACATGAGCTGTTTCCCCACAACTGGTCTCCCACTCTAAATGATGGGAAATGAAAACAGGTGTGAAAATCAATGTTGGAACAAGAAAGGAAGGGCTTCATTATTCTTTTCTTTACATTTTCATTTATGTGCAAATGAAACATTAATGAACAGGCCCCATTTGTTTCATTTGCTTCATTCATTGCACAGGGAGTTCAGGCCCCAGCTCCCATCCACACATGATCTGGGCGCACGCCAAAACTCCGGCAATGCTTCAGATAATGTTGGAGGTACAATTCTTGGATTTTTCAGGCCTGAACATCTTCTGAGAGTTGCTGCACACCGTCTTGTCTGATACTGCAGGCAACTATGGCATCTACTGCTTGCCAGGTGTGCTCCTTTGCAGAGACTTTCCACCTGCTGAATTCCCCCCACAGGATGCAGGAGCGATGGGATCTACAAATGAACAAGGGGAACGCTGGGCGGGACTTACGCGGGGCTTCCGCGTGATTGGCTGCCCGTCCGTAGCGTTCCACAGCTGTCCTGGCCTGGGGGGGGGCTGTCCCCGGTTAGCGCCCCCCCTGCTGCTTGCCCAGGCACCCGGCACTTCCCTCACCTGTCCCCCGCAGCGAGCAGGAGCCCCCCCTGAGGCCAGGGCAGTCGTGGAACGCTACGGACGGGCTGTCACTCAAGCGGAAGTCCCGCCTACGTCCCGCCCAGTGTTCCCCTTGTTCATTTGTAGATCCCATCACTGGGATGCAGGGATTTGCCCTGCCAGTTCTACTGTATGGGTGCAGGCTTGGGCCTGTATGTATGCTAGCTTGGCTGAAACTGTTGCCCATTTCTATTAATTACCAGTTGTTGATCTTCAGTCATCTTAAGTACATTAAGGATTTCTTATAATTATATTTGCTGGAAGAGTATTTGCAAAACAGTCGTCGGTGTTAACAAGTCCAAACTAATTCTCCAACGGCTCAACATCCTGAAATAAAATGTTCCTCGGACTGTATAAAGCACAGCCAGGCATCAGAACTGATGATGTTCTTAATAGATTCTCTAAAGCAACCAGTGATTGGCATTGATTATGAAGGCCCTGAGCCGTAATGGGTTCAGTATAGCAGGCAGGAATCATGCTCAGTTTTGCACAATGTAGACATGTCAACACAGAGTAGGTCCGGTGGTGTTTGTTGTTTGATGCTGCTGTGCTGCTTTAACGTTCTTGGATTGTTGCATGCTCCTCTGTTTCCTTGAGTAGTGGGAAGCTCCAATGGGAATGCTACACCAGACAAGGTTTCCTGTCTACCATTCAGTGGTGCAGCTACAGGGGAAGGATGGCATGGTAAGTATTACAGGCGCTGCAATGCGCCATGGCAATGTGCTCACTCAAGCCCCTGCACATTGCCGCTGCTGCTCAGAATGGCTCCAACGGCAAGTGGGAGGGCCTTTGATATGGCACATTGCAGCTCCTTCAGCACTTACCACCCTGTCCTCCCCCTGAAGATACACCACTGCTATCAATGGCACTTTCTCCCCAAAAGGAGGGGTGGATCCTGACCATGGTACATGCCAGGGCCAGGGGCCAGAAGCATCCTTGAAGATACTTTGAAAATGTATGAAAATTTTCTGTGTTCCTTAATACACACATATAGAGAATAAATGGAAACAAACAGGCCCTCAAGTCAGTGAGTTTAGTACTCCACATCAAATATCCAGGGAGTTAACCTCCTTCCTACATGATCGTTTAATTCATTTTGAAACTGTACTTGTAGAAACCTGGTGTAGCTGTAGGCAGTTATGCTTAGTAATTTACCATGATTGTTTGTCACTTGCCTTTTCTGTTAGTTTCCAGTGGCATGTCAAACTCTGTAAGAAAAGTTCCAAAAATAAAAATTTTTAAAAAAGGAGAGAGAGAGAGAGAGAGAGAGAGAGAAAGAGAGAGATTCTGAACCCCCACAAAATGTTCCAGTTTTAACCCATTGCTTTCTCTCCTTGCCACTGCCTGAACTTTCCAAAATATAAACTGCTGTGTTTTCACACATGCACTTCACTTAGCTGAAGTGTATCATTGCCCCTAACTGATGGGTATTGCCTGGGTGTCTCATCATGGAAGATCCCAGGTTCAAATCCCTGCTTAGCTATGAAGCTGCCTTGCAGTCCACCCCTAAGCTGCCTGGGTGCTGTGGGTGCAGGGGTAGCTAAACAGCTTCCGCTGCATCCAACGGCAGCTGGGCAGCCACTGGAGGCTCCTCAGGAGAAGGGGATGTTCCTCCCCTTTCCCTGGGTAAGGGTGCATGCCTGCCTAGGTTTGCATTGACTATTTTGCTGTCGCTGAGTTGAGGGCAGCTGTGTCGGACTACAGGGATGCTAGGATCCGGCTGTGGAGGTCACCACCAGTCCCCCCCCATGCCCTCCCTCCCCCCTCAGTTCTGCCCTCCCTGCCAGACCCAAAGGAGCGCACTGCTCCTGGTGGTGGAACTTACCACCTGCTGGCTCCACTTGGCCTCCTTTGGGCGTTGGGGTCCAGTGCTGGGCTGGCTCCAGTGGTAAGGCCCAGGGTTGGCTCTAGGAGTGGCGGGGCCAGTGATGTCATGCAGGGGGTACGCGGGGGTACGCGAGCACCGGTTTCTAGGATTACAGCTGGCCCCGCCCATTCGCCCACCCACTCGTCGACTCCGCCCTCTGCAACATTTGAATTTCCTGCATGTTTGAGTTGCCTGCATGTTCTCAGAGCCAGGCAGGCAGGCAGGCAGCGAGCGGAGCCTTTCCTTTCCTTGCCACTGAAAAATGAGCTGCTCTGGGGTTTTAACATGATGCCAGGCCTCCTTAACATGTTCTGGGGGTGCTGTGGAATACTGTTGCAACTGTTGGGTCAGTTCAAAATCATCTGAGGCCTCAAAAAGGGCTTTTTCATGTCACTTCCTGCCACGACATCATTTCTGGCTTATGACGTCACTTCCGGTGGGTGGGTCCCGACACGTGCCAATCAAAAGTGAGTACCTGTTCTTAAATCATTTGGATGACACCACTGGGCGGGGCCCAATGTGGGGCATTCCTGTGGGGGCCCCCACACTCCCCACAGGGCCCCCCACTCACCAAGAAGAGCACTTGTGGTGCCACACACCTGGAAATAGTTGGTGGTGACAGGTTGACATCACTGCCAACTGCTTCCGGGTGGCCCATTTTGGGCACTTCAGAAGCTGGGGCAGGTGAGAGGGCCCAACATAAAGCTGTTCTGCTTGCCCCACTGACCTACAATCCAGAGAGATCCTGACTGCAGCAGGAAGCAATATGCTTACTGCACTGGTGCGGGGGCCCCCAAAGCGCGGGGCCCGATGTGATGGCATTGGTCACATTGGCTTAAGGCCGGCCCTGGTAAGGCCTCATCACCGGTGATGGAAGTGCCTTACAGCACTTTTGTGGCACCAGTGCAGCAGTAAGAGCTTCTTGCCAGTGCTGGCTCACTTAGGATTGTGCCCTGGGTAATCTTGGGCCAGCGATGATCTTTCAACTTCACAGGGTTCTTGTGAGGACAAAAAGGAGCAAAACCATGTCCACCACCCTGACCTCATTGAAGGAAGGGCAGTATCAGTGACTGAAAAATACAGACACAGAGAGCGACTCCCATCCTGCTCTCCCATCCTCTCCCATCAGTCAGCCATTCTGGGCTCTTACATCGTCGACCTAGCAAAGGAACAGTTGGCCAGAATCCATAGCCATATTTTAAGGGAGAGTGCTGCATGGGTACGGCATTCCACTATCTTGGCACAAGGCTGGGACTTTGTCACTGACATTATGATGTGAATTTAATGCTATGTAGACAAACTCCTTGGATAAGTCTGTTAGAAAACCAATTAGGCAACCTGACACTATAGTGATAAATCTACTCACTTCAACACAGCTCCCTGTCTTTCCCACCCAGAGGCATGGTGGAGTTCCCCAGCACCCAAAAGTGATGTCACATCACTTCCTGGTTCCCTCCGGAGAACGGGCACTCACTTCAGCCCTGTTGCTGCTCCCCATGCAGCGGTGTCCGTCTCCTGTGGAGGCCTCCTTTCAAGGATAGGAGACCATGAAGTGTCTCCCCCATCACTAGGACAGGGCCTAGAGGTCTGTCATGCACCCCTGCTTGGCCTAGTGCCTGGTAGCAGGTGCCCTCAGACTCGGTCCTAGTTACGGCTCTGCACCATTGTCTGCTGTGAAAACAATGTCTTCACATTGTCATTGGTGACATGGTCATTGGTGACCAAGACATGGTCATAGGTGAAGACATTATAGATTAGAGGATGAAGATGGATTGGTGAAGACATTATGGATGGCCTACCTCCATTGCTTATTTTTAGTGATGAGAGCAATGGTTAGGTGAGGCCAGTGGTGTCATCCAAATGATTTAGGAACAGGTACTCACTTTTGATTGGCACTTGTCGGGGTCCACCCACTGGAAGTGATGTCATAAGCCAGAAGTGATGTCATGATTGTTGCCATGGATGTGATCATGTTTGTAATAACTTCAGCTTGTGGTTAGTGTTGATTTAACTTCTATTGCTTTGCTTTCTAGAGATGTGTATATACATATTTTGCTTCAACTGTTCCCTGGTTAAATAGCAGGGGCCAGCTTTGAGTGGGCGGGACCAGCTCAACTTCTAGGAACCGGTACTCGCGTAGTGGTGCATAGTGGGTGCATGACATCACTGGGTGAGGCTCTCAGCTGGCTGCAGGCTCTCCACCAAGAACAATACTCCACATTTTCTCAGGAAACACTTCTCCGATTTCTTCCACGTTGTGAAAACTGTCGCCAGCAGGAGCAGATTGCTGTGTCATCCGTGCCACACACAAATCATCTGCAGCCATATTGGAGCCCGCCAGGAGCATATGTGCGCATTTTTCAAACGTCACTGAATCTTGCCGCTTGGAGGACAATATTAACTGCCTCGTACCATATGGAGGCACATGACGGAAGGGTCCTTATAGACGTTGCTGCCCAGGGGCCGCATCATTCCTGAGTCTGGGTTCTGAGCACCTTTCGTAACCGAAGATAACATTTGGTGTTCATCTGGGTAAAAACAATCTCTTTCGACACCAGCTCTGGCTTAATTAGGATTGCGGCAATTTTCGAAGATAATTTAGTTCTGCTTTTGCCTCTTGGCTGGCGGAAGCTCCCTTGAAACTCCTTCTGACTGCAATGATACTCATTTAGGACAAAACTGATCACTCCTCCCTCCCCTGCTGTTCCGCTCCAATCAACCGGCTGTCTATAACTCCCGGCAAGTGGAAAACATCACTGGGCTCGGAATACAAAAACGGCCAATTTGACATCAAGAATGAAGTAACCAGGAACAGCATCGGAGTGTAACAGATGACTGCGCCTGACCATTAAGTCACCCTGCCAAGGGTTCGTTTCCCCAATTAGTCTTCTCCTTTTCAACTACGAATTTTTTTCCCCCAGGTGGAATTCCAATAGATTATCATTTGTCCCAGCCGATAGGAATGTTATGGCAATATGGTAACATTATGACAGAACTGATGGGATAACTCCATACTTCCCCTTGGGCTCCTGAAAGTGCCCTGGAGAGAAGGCAGAAGTGGCCCAGGCAGGAGATCTGATCCCATCATCCCTTGCAAAGGCCATCATCTGCTCAAGGGAACTGTGGTGGCGCTACCTGGGCAACACTGCTTTTTAGATTTCTTTGTAACATACGGTATCCTGTTTTCGTATTGTAAACCACCTTGAGTGCCTTTTGGCTGAGACAGAAAAGCAGCAAACAAATTGGGTGGGTCGGTGGATGGATGCAGCGTCGTCATCCACAAATGAACTACGGGAACGCTGGGAGGGATGTGGGCGGGACTTTTGCGTGATTGGCAGCCCGCCCATTTCATTCCGCGGCTGCCCTGGCCTCGAGGGGGGGGGGCTGCCCCCGGTTGGCGCGGCCCCCCCGCTGCTTGCCCAGGCACCCGGCGCCCCCCCACCTGTCTCCCCCAGCAAGCAGGCACCCCTCGAGGCCAGGGCAGCCGCGGAACAAAACAGGCGGGCAGCCAATCATGGCGAAGCCCCGCGTAAGTCCCTCCCAGCGTTCCGGGAGTTCATTTGCGGATGACGACGCTGGATGGATGGATAGAAAAGCTGGTATAGTCAAGCCCCTACAGCAGTGTTTCCCAAAGTGTGGGCTGGAAGCTGATTTTTGGTTGGTTGCAAAATGTTGCTGAAATATCAAAAACTTTACAAGCACTCCTGATCAGTTTGCAGAAGAAAATTGCAGCAGTGGGAAGTCTCGATGGAGGAGAGATGGCTCCTGTGGCTGGAATGCTAACCTGTGGTATAAGGTAATCTTCATACCCATAAATCAAAATGACACATTTTCTTATTTTCTCTAGTGTTTGCATGCCATAGAGCAGTGGTATTCAAATGTGGGTCGGGACCCACTTGATGGGTAGTGACCTGATGTCAGGTGGGTCGCAGAAAGCTGGGAGCAGCCATCTTGGAAACTGCAGACCTTACTCTTGTTATATTCCTTTTGTGAGTGTCCACAGTTTGAATTTTCAAGTGAGTTTTTTTTAATTTTGTTTTTAGTTCAGTGCTTTTACCTAATATTTTGTCCTAATTTTGCTTTCTGTCAGTGTATTGGAAAAGGCAGGAACCACCCCGAGGATAGGGAGCGGTATCAGCAAAGGCCCCTTGTCCCAGATAAACCAGGGATTATAGGGTTAATCCCAGAAGGTAGTTGCAAGCCTTGCACAGGTGCAGATGGGTGTGGCTGAATTAAAGCCTGCCCACTGACTGGCCTCAGTATATTGGCCTAAGTATAAAGCTGGAGACAGCAGAGGGAGGAGGGGATCTGGGATGGGACCGGGGAAGGTCCTAGTAAAGGAAGCTGTGTAGGTACTGGAGGATGGTACCTGGGATGCATTGCTGGACTGATGGAGTACTGCCTGACTGCCTGAAGGACTGAGGAACTGGCTAGAGAAAGGACTGCCTAAGGTAAGCTGACTGTGGGAAACAGTTGTTTGGCTGCCACACCCCTGGAGCCACCAGTGGAGGAGGCAGTTGTAGCTGGGACAAGCTGACTACCTATTGTTTGGTGGTGGGGTTTGTTTGGAGCGAAGCCAGTGATGAGGGCAGTCTGGAGGAGGCTGACCAGCCAATGATCCCAAACAAAAGCTGCTGAAAGAGAGGAGGCCCAGTGGGTGACTGAACCCCCTCCCTCTTGTCTATCTCTGAGGCTGCTCTGTGGGGAAACTAGTTAGCCTAATGTGGGCATTGAGGTCCTTGGGGAGGCCCGGCAGGGAATTTGGTGGAACCTAACTTTAAGTTCTCTGTTGCAGGATGAGATTTGGCGGAACAGTCAGGGATGTTTCCTGGTTGTACAATTGCTGCAGTCCAAGAATGCGAATTTGCATTTCAGCAGTGTCATTTGATTATGCTACAATGACAGCATGTCATGCTTGATGATGCCATTTCCTGCCACAACATCACTTCCAGGTTAATAACATCACTTCCGGTGGGTCCTGACACAAGTGCCATTCTGAAAAGTGGGTGCTGGTCTAAAAAGTTTGAATTCCACTGTCATAGATCATGTGTGGATCCTAAAGCAAGCAGACATATGTGGGTTGTGATCAGTGGCATCCCTACAGGGGGGCAGAGCTCTAAGTTTTGCAAGGAGCATTACCTTGTCATGGAAATCACTCCTTTCGCATGCTGTTTTAGCTGATCCTTACGGGGAAAAGCAATGTCTTGGCATTGCTTACTGGCTACAGCAAGGGAGAGGCAGGATTTACATGACTAAGGCTCCTTGCAAAACTTAGAGCTCCACCCTGCCTGTAGGGATGCCATTGGTTGTGATAGATCGTCATTTTAAAAAGTAGGTCCTGGTGCTAAAACAGTGGGGAATGTGTGTGCCATCCTCCCTGACTCTGAGAATGGTCCAAACACACTTTATGGTGTTCCTTGCGCTGGCCACACTTTGCTGGCCTATCTGTGCCGGCCTAGCTCCAGGTTAGGATTGTGCCCTGAATGTGCGGCTCACCTCTGGTTCTGTCATACAATATAACTGCAAACATTTAAGGGGACCCCATTACCTTTTAAAATCCTAAAGCAAGCGGACAGGCATCCATTTTTCACAGCTTTGGAAATGCTGAGATCCACGAGATATACCAAATCAATATACATAATGAAAAAAGAAGCAGCTCAATTAAATTGGTACCAAAAATGTTCATTGGCTTTAAATGTCACCTATAGAAACTTTGTGGCAATTTAATTTTAACAGTTCCAGAGTCCCCAAATGAATGAATAAGTGGCAGAGATTCTCTACCTCCCCCTCCCCTTGCATTCAACCAAACCAACAATAAGATTTCACAATTGCCAAGGCTATGCAATTAATTGTGTGACTTTTACTCATTGTGAATATTACCTGATGAACAGGAGAAATACAGGGATTATGTCCCATAATGACAAAGCTAATCTCCTGTAATAATAGTGAATGATGATCACTCTCTTTGTTATTCAAAGTCAAAATGGACTTTTTTTTGCTGCTGTTTTTGATTTCAAGGGATTTTGAATTGTTAAAACAAAGAGAAACCCACACAAAAGGAGGCAACTGAATAGCATTTTGTACTGGAGAAAACGATTAGCCCTGATTATCATATAATTCTGGCACATTAGAAACAAACAAGGGAATGGTTTCCATTCTCAGTATTTGATTCCTGAAGCTTTTGTTGTGATAGAAAAAGCAGAAACATCCCATTGTTTGGGAAGATGCTGTCAGGCAGCTGGGATGATTTTGAGCCGATCAGATTGGAATAAAATGTGTCGCTCGTGCAGCAGAAATTGCTGAGCTGTCATTTGTTTGACACGCACCAGACTTGCATTCATCAATCTCTCATTTGCACCCAGATCATAAATGCATTGACTGAGAAGAAAACGATGCTGTGATTCCAGAGGATCTTCCTTGTAGGACTGCAAACTTCAAGAAATAGTAAAGAAAACACCCACTGGATCAAACTAAAAGTCTACTGACAGTAGCTACAATAGCTGTCAGTCATACCGGAACGAAGAGCACTGCAACAAACCAGTGCTGCAGGAAGCAGAGTTATGGGATGTATTGCTGTACAACCCCAGTGCTTTCCTGAAATGCGACGCCCTATTTTGATGGCTCCGTTGCAGGCTCTGAAAGTGGCAGAGTATTTGGAAGACTATCAGAGAGTGAAATTCAAGGAATAGGATGCGAAGAACTCATGTTTGATGAGAGCTCTTCCTGGTGGCTGGTAGCCACTGTCAAAGCTGAACAAGACTTCAGTCTGTCTTATGAAGGTAAAGGTTTCCCCATGACCGAATGGTCTAGTCGTGACCGACTGTAGGGGGCGGTGCTCATCTCTGTTTCTAAGCCTGTAGAGCCGGCATTTGTCCGAGGACAAGCTTCTGTGGTCATGTGGCCAGCATGACTATACACCAAGGCGCACGGAACGCCGTTCCCTTCCCACCGAAGTGGTCCCTATTTATCTACTTGCATTTTTAGGTGCTTTCGAACTGCTAGGTTGGCAGGAGCTGGGACAAGCAACGGGAGCTCACTCCGTCGCGCAGTCTTGAACTCCCAAACTTCCGGTCGGAAAGCCCAGCAGCAGCAGTTTAACCCGCTGCGCCACCACGTCCCTTGTCTGTCTTATATCCCCCACCTAATGCTGAGGCAAAAGTTCACACTGTGGGCCAGCAATTTTCAATCTTTTTCATCCCACAGCACACTGACAAGGCGCTAACATTGTCAAGGCACACAGCACTGCCAGGGGAGGCCCACAATCCCCACTGGCCCTACTAGCAAATGACCCTCCTCCAAACTTCAGCACACCACCATGCTGTGGCTGCTGTAGGCGATGATCCTTGCTCATAGCACAGTCAACGCTCATGAAGGCTATTGCAGGACTCTTTCCAGTAGTATTCTCCTGTGGTTATAACAATTCAGGCAGAAAACACTAGAGTAGTTAGTCTCATCTGCCATATCTGTGGAGAAAAATAGCCACCACCACAAAACCATAGGAGTCTACCATTGGCAATGGCCATGCCTTTTTCTCACAATGCCAAGGACTGACATAATGGCTGCTTGGACCATTAACCTCAGAATATCAGATGCAGGGGAGTGGTTATGAGATACAATTATCTTGTTGTCATGTGTGCTCTCTGAGGCATCTGATGGCCACTGTGAGATACAGAAAGCTGCACTAGATGGGCCTTTGGCCTGATGCAGTAGGGCTCTTCTTATGTTCTTAGGATAGCAAATTGTTTTATTTACCTCTTATTTACCTCAGAAGTTTACCTCAGAAAGTTACCTCAGAATGCCAGATACAAGGGAGTGGCAACAGGATGCAGGCATCTTGCTGTCTTGTGTGCTCCCTGAGGCATCTGGTGGGCCACTTGAGATACAGGAAGCTAGACTAGATGGGGCCTTTGGCCTGATTCTTATGTTCTTCTTATGTTCTTAACCCTTGAGTTGTGTCATATTGTCTAAGATTCCATGCTCCTGGGGCAGTAATTTTCAACCACTGTGCCATGGCACATTAGTTTGCTGTGAACAGTCTGCAGGTGTGCCATGGAAATTTTGGGGGGGGGATCACTTAATAGTAGGACCATTGGGGTCCCCCACTGGCAGTGAGGTGTGCCTTGTCAATTATCAAAAGACAGGCGATGTATCTTGACAATTTTAGCACCTTGTCAATGTGCCCATGAGATGAAAAAGGCTGAAAATTGCTGTCAAAAGGGGATCCTTCTAGGAAGGCCATACAGAATGAACATATATGACCCAATCTTGGAAGTGCATCTCCATGTTTAAAGGAGACCAACCAAGTGAATATACAGGAGTGGGGATAATAATAATAATAATAATAATAATAATAATAATAATAATAATAATAATA
>JAJKFI010000020.1:1820518-1843981 GCA_029204185.1 Lerista edwardsae
TAATAATAATAATAATAATAATAATAATAATAATAATAATAATAATAGGATTTATATACTGCCTTTCTTAGGTCACCAGATTTCTCTAATGACTGTAACTCAAGGCGGTTTACGTAGGCAGGCTTTATTCAGAAACCCGAAGGTTTTTACAATTTTTACAGAAACGTTCTATCTTACAAGAACTACACACATATAGATGGATCTTTCTGGATTTAGTCCTTCTTTCTGGCCACTCGTTTGTCTTCTTGCTGGCTGATAAGCGCTTTCCTGCTCCCACCAGAGAAGCGGCTGACTTTGGCACAACTCCCCCTCACACAAGGCAGCCGAAGACAGCTCAGCTGTTAATCAGTCGCAAGGTCTGCCGCTCACAGAGAATTCCGGTAGTCCCGAATTGGCAACCTTCAGAACTTCAGCTCTTACCTTCAGGCAAACGGAGGCATTAACCCTCTCGACTAAATCTTCTGGCCTCTCCTTTTTGTTCCAGGTGGTGAAAAGGCCATAACTGGCCTTGAAATCACCCCTTGATCGTTGTACTATATTGACTCAATAAATAAAGCTACGGGAAAGATTCTCTCCTACATTTAATCGTCTTTTTTCCTTTCCTTTTTTTTTCCAAAATGAGAAGCAGAATTAAAAATCTCCAACACGCTTCCCATAAGGTGATTACACTTCAGTCGGAGGCGATTCTACCAGCTCAGCACTTTTGGGGTGCTTTATGAGAATTCTCTCCAACCTGAAGTTCTTTAAAGTTAAATTGCACTTCAAAGTTTCATTTACACACTGTAAAAATGATATAGTTAACTTTTCAATGGGGAATGAATTATTCATTAAAGGAGATAATGGTGTTAAACTCAACCAAGAAGCTATAACATTAGCATAAAGAATGCCTCATGTCACATTAATTTTAAAAACAGAAAACATACAACACAAAAGATATTGAACGGTGGACTCTTTGTCTTTTTTTTTTTTTTTTGCACATGGACACATTAAACAAAAAGCAATTATTGCAAGAGCAACCTTTCTGTTGCATATTAATCATACAACAAGGCATTCTGCAAGAAATTTGATACCCAACTATTATGAATTGCCCCAGGATGGGCTGAGTCTGGCAAATTTCCATCCTAGTGTCATGATATTTGGTCTTTTTGTTTGTTTTTCAAAACACCCACGCTTCCAACAGTGCAGTCCTAGGTAGGTCTACTCAGAAGAAAATCCTATTGTTTTCAATGGGGCTTACTCCAAGGAAAGTGTGTATAGGATTGCAGTCTAACAGCCCAATCTGGCAAGCAGGGCCCAACATTCCAGCAGTGTATGTTTCTTTGCAACAGTTGCAAAATGAAACCTGCCATATAGCAGTGGTTCCCAAATCAATCAATCAATCAATCAATCAATCAATCAATCAAAAGTATTTATTGTCCCACTTCACCCCGGCACAGTGTCTTTCTTGTGGCTGTTGCTGGTGGTGTTCTCCATTCTTTTAGATTGTGAGCCCTTTTGGGACAGGGAGCCATTTAACTTTAATGTTGTTATTTGCCTGTAAACCGCTTTGTGAACTTTGTGTTGAAAAGCGGTATATAAATACTAGTGATTGATTGATTGATTGATATACCGCTTTTCAACACAAGGTTCACAAAGTGGTTTACAGGCAAATAATAAGGTTAAATGGCTCCCTGACCCAAAGGGCTCACAATCTAAACAATACAGAACACCATCCACAACAGCCACTAGAAAAGACACAGTGCTGGGGTGTAGCCCCCTGGATTTCGTTATTTTCTTCTTCTCATGATTCCATTCTTTCGGAATTTATGAAAGACGATTGTGATTCTTTGACTCTAGCTGTGGCTAGCTTCCTGCAAGAAGTTCTTAGTATTACCCCAGTTTCCATTGGCTAGAACTGCCCATGTGCGAGTATTATGTGTTATATATCTTGTTTTTTGCTGCCGTTTTATCTATGTCTGTTATTTTTCTATTAATGCCAAATAAAGATTCCAGAATCATCATCAGTGCTGGGGTGAACGGGGACAATTACTCTCCCCCTGCTAAATATAAGAGAAACACCACTTTAAAAAGTGCCTCTTGCCCAGTTAGCAGGCCAAACTGTGAGCCGTGGCTCCCCAGGGAACCACAGAAACCAGCCAGGGGAGCCACAAGATCCTCATGAAAAACCTGCCGCGCTATACAATGTGTAGGATTGTAGCCCTAATAAGGTGCTGCAACCAATGGCCTAGTGGGTCAAGAGAGCAGCTATTCGAAATAAAAGGTTTGGGAACCACTGCCATACGGCAAAGGCTGGCTGCCAGTGGAAGAAGTGAGTGGCTTGGTCCGGGTGCCAGTGGCCCCCCTGATGAAGGGGGCAGGGGGGACAAACGGGGAGGAGACTGGGGTGGAGATCAAGACAGATTGAGGCAGCACTGATGCCGCTAATATTCTAACAGTGCGGGAATGTTGTGAGAAGGCCAGCCGGCAAAAGAACGGAGTCCAACCTTGAGGACCTGTCCAGGCTGGACTTACGATCACCTGCTGAAGCTTGATGAGAGGAGAGAACCACACTGTGAAGCCTACATCTGGGACTGAGGATTCGGTGAATTGCAGAATACTGGATATTTGTAAAAAAAAAACCATTGAAAAACAGTGGTTTAGACTAACCTGCCTATGTAAGCCACCTTGGGCATTTGCTTCGGCATGGGAAAGGCGGGGCATAAATTCTTCAAAATAAAAAAATCAAAATAAATAAAATAAAAAAGAATATCCACCCTCCTTCCTAGCCTCAATCTGCCTTCCCACATCCACTTCGACTTGCACCAGCTATACAGCTAAGGCAGATCCAAGTACATTGAATGGGGCAGTCAGGGCTTACCCCAGGGCAAGGGAACCAAAGGTTGCCTCATCTCCAGGCCTCTCCCACGGGATGCAACGTGTGCCCTCTTGGCATCGCTGCATCGGCATATAGGGAGTTAGTATAGGTAGGTTTGGGCTGTTAGTTCTTCCATGTGTGGTTTGATGAAGCTTTTTTCCCCTGCTTTATGATCATTTGAAACATTAGTACACGGGAGAGGAGGGTGGAAAAAAAAATCATCTCCGAAATTATTGGAAAAGAATAATCCAAACCAAAAAGGGAATGAATGTCTGCAATCAAGCCATTTAATTTTAGTGCCTAATATCCATTAATAGTCCCCAGAGCAGTAGAAACAAAAGTACAAGTGGAAAATACTCTCTTATGAAAACACACTTTATTACATCATTAAAAGAATAAGGTAAACGACTTTACCACGGACTATTTCTCTAGACTGAGATCCTGCAGCCAGGTTCCGCATACTTATGGGGTAATCCCCAAGTTATGTGCCAGGAGAGAACTGAGAGTGAGTTGTCAGAAATAAAACTAACTGAGCAAGTAAGGACTCCTGCAACTTCAAAGTCTCTGTCCATAGAAAAGGGTGCCTGCCGCATCTCTGTATGCGCACCTCTTCTGGCCGCACCTCTTCCCAATCAGCTTTTGCTTGTGTAGGTAAATCTGTTAGAGCTCTGCATGAGGTATGGTGGATTTTTGAATCCTTCCTGATCAGAGGCAGATCTAAGGGAGGGCAAAGCTCTAGGTTTTGCAAGAAGCCTTACCTTGCAGTGGAAATCACTCCTCTCCTGCACCGTTTTAGCCAGTCCTCACAGGGAAAAGCAACATCTTGGCGTTGCTTACTGGCTACAGCAGCAAGGGAGAGGAGGGATTTACATGACAGGGTAAGGCTTCTTGCAACACTTAGAGCTTTGCCCTCCCTGTAGATCCGCCTCTGTTCCTGATGCACAGATGCAGAATTACCCTTTCTTCCAGTAAGGAGAAGAAAGGGGGTTACAGATACTTTAAATGAATAAATAAACCTCAGGAGAGGCTGCCTATTACATCAGAGTTTCCGGACCTTATTCATACAGCTCAAGACCAGGATATTTGGATTGTGGTGGTGTCCACCATTGGATCCTATCTTCCATGTTGGGCCACTTGGCCCAACATGGAGGCTCTCAACTCTGCGCCGGCAAAATAATCATTGCAGACTTGAGGAGGTCCATTGGCCGGCCAGTGCCCTTATGTGGAGGAAGGGAACAAATGTCCCCTTCTCCGGAGGTGCCTCCTCCAGCTGCCACGGTGCTCATAGGATGAAACAGTAGCCGTTTTGGCACCGCTCCTCCTACTGGAGACTGGCACTATAGGATTGGGCTGTAAGCAGTGGTGTTATTCTGCCGGAATACTGGGCGGGACATCCGGGTGATCGACAGCCCACCCGTCGCGTTCCGCAGCGTTACGCCGTTTGCGTAACATACGCAAGTGGCGTAATTGGTTACGCAAACGGTTTAATGCGGCGGACCGCGACAGGTGGGCTGTCGATCACCTGGATGTCCCGCCCAGCATTCCGGCAGAATATGACCACTGGCTGTAAGTAAGTAGATTGAAAGTTTAAAAATTATTAAAAATTACGTTTAAAAATTATTTGCGATAAAGAAGAATCCTCCGAAGCAGTTACTGATCTGTTTAAGTACAAATGCCCCAAATATCCCAAAGACTGCAATCCTATCCACACTTACCCAGGAGTAAGCCCCATTGACTATCATTGTTAAAGGCATATACACTGCAGCCTGTTCATAGGACAGATCTGTAACATTTCCCCAAATGCACCACGGTAGCACCACATCTAATATAGTAAAGATGTATTACACATGTATTGCATGTATTAATATTGTAATACATGTGTGTTATATGTAATGCACATATAATATTGCAATACACATGCATTACAAATGTATTCCACACATTCAAAATGAAATACACTTTGAAATGAACGGGGGGACCCACCTGAAACTGGCTTGCAACCCACCTAGTGGGTCCTGACCCACAGTTTGAGAAATCCTGCTCTAGAGGACACCTGTTGCACCTGTGACCTCCCAAAGTCCACATGCCACAAGCATAGTGTGCCAACTGCTGGCGGACCATCTTAGTTTTCCAGTCCTTGCTGGACTGCCAGATAAGAGAGTTGGTTGAGTCCCACTGAGGATGTTGTATTCACCTTGGTGGGACTCAAGTGGTACAGCCCTGTCCTAGACTATCAGGACGCCACAGGCTTTAATCGACACCTCCTTCTGCATGTGCCGCAGCTCCCCAGTCGCCTCTGTTTTCTGACGTTTTCATCTAATTAAAGCACGCAGCAAGGAACATGCAAGTTCTATTATGCTCAGGCAGATCCAGTGATTTTTGGTGACGGGGGTCGGCGGCTCATTTCCTTAATAGTGTAACAATCAACAGATGAAAGAAGAAGCAAGGCTACAAATATAAATTAGTGTGAAATTTAAGGTCAGCTGTTTGATTAGTCTCCACAAACTCCATTTGGAATAATGAAAAAGATGCTAATAAAGGGCAAGCTGCCGCCAGGGGAGACCAGCAATGACAGGTTCAAAGAGAAGAGAAACTGGGGGCTGGGCTGCAGTGTTTTCCCATTGTTGATTTCTGGATGATGTGAATGCTTGGAGTGGGGGAGATCGTTTTCTCCCAAGCCCTAATCTGCAAACCCTGATCCTTTCCAAGCTTGTGGACTGTGCTTGTTTTTCCATTCTCCTGGATTTTTTTCCAGTAGGACAACATGGTAAGTATTATAGGCGCTGCAATGTGCCATGTAATTGGCCCCACCCACTCGCCATTGGAGCCAGTCAATTGCCGTTGCTGTCCAGAATGGCCCCAGTGGCACGTGAGAGGGGCTGCTGCTTAGAGCCATAACCGGCTCAAAGTGAACTGGGGGTGGAATGATGTCACTATGCCGCTGGTGCCCCCGCCCTGCTCCCTGCACTGCCCTGCCATGGAGCAGTGGCTCCACGGGGCAGGGGCAGTGGCACCAGTGCACTGTCCCTGCACTTGTTCCATTTAGGAGCATACTGGACATAAGGGTGGATGGGTGGTTGGGCCGAAAAGCGTGACACCTTTTCCCCTGCACTGTGCCCCACTGCAATCAGTGCCCACTGTGTCTGCCTCCCCTCATGGCACCATAAATATGCCTCTGGCTTACCCGGTGCATTGCTGCCCCTGCAATACTTACGGCACCACCCTCTATAGCTACACTACTGAGCAGTGTTTATCTCTTTCCATTATAACGTCTTCCTCAATTGGTCCTAGAGCAGAGGTTCTCAACCTTTTTTCCACCGGGACCCCCTTTTTACTATGACAGCCTGTTGGGACCCCCAACCATAAAATTATTTTCATAGCTACTTCATAACTGTAATTTTGCTACTGTTATGAATCGTAATGTAAATATCTGATATGCAGGGGGCATCCGCTAAAACTGAGGGTTGGGAGAGTTAAAACAGAGAAAAGGAAGTACTTTTTTTACCCAGCGGGTAGTTAATCTGTGGAACTCATTGCCGCAGGAGGTGGTGATGGCATCTGGTCTGGATGCCTTTCAGAGGGGATTGGAAGGATTTCTGGAGGAAAGGTCCATTGTGGGCTATAGGCAATGATGGATTGTGGAACCTCCTTACATTGGTGGTGGGCTATTTCAGAGTACCGGGTGCAAGGGAGTGGCAACAGGATGCAAGCATCTTGTTGTCTCGTGCCTCTCTGGGGCACCTGGTGGGCTGCTGTGAGATACAGGAAGCTGGACTAGATGGGCCTTTGGCCTGATCCAGCAGAGCTCTTCTTATGTTCCCTTCCTCCTGCTGTTAGCCCTTCTTGAATGATTGCAGCCCAGACCCAGAAATTGAGGCCAGCTGGCTGCAATCCTATACACACTTTCCTGGGAGTAAGCCCCATTGGATACAATGGGACTTACTTTTGAGTAGACATGCAGGGAAAGGGAAAGAGCCAGCTGGCTGCGATCCTGTACACACTTTCCTGGGAGTAAGCCCCATTGGATACAATGGGACTTACTTTTGAGTAGACATGCAGGGAAAGAGAAAGAGCCAGCTGGCAGCCCCTTTAAGAAAAGCTCTCCGCAGCCCCCTCCAGAACTGCTTCCCTCTCCAGCGTTCCTTCTTTTGGCTGAAGTGCTGCTGCCGGCTAATGTAAATGAGAGATTGGGGGGACCTTGCATTGATTGTATTGCAGGAGCCAATGGAGAAGTAAGAAGGACAAGGAAGAGAACAGCTGCTGGCTGCCGGCTGCACACGCACGCGCGATTCCCCGCCGGCTGGGAAGAATCGCGCACTCCCCCGTCCCAAACTCCCACAGTCAAACGGAAGCTACTTAAGAGCAGCCGACCTGCAGCTGCGGTTGCCCCAGTTTGTCTTCTCAGCCCCTGGCTGGCTGGGCTTTGAGCCTGGCCGCTCTGTTCCTCCTGTCCACCCACCGCAGCCCTGCAGCCCCAAAGCTCTCCGCCACAAGAGAAGCCACGACTGATCACTTGGGCGGGGGAAGCAAAGGAATAAGTGGCTTCTCAATCCACTCCGCCCCTTTCCGATTCGCCCCGCTAGGAATCCGGAGTCGCTCCTTTTAACCCTCAGAGTGCTGGTCAGCTGAGAGGAGAGCCTCTTCTCGACCCTTCCACTCCCGGGAGGGTCTCCTCCTCCAGGCACCGCCTCCTCCTCCCCGATTCAACCTCCGATGCAGCGACCCCTGTGATACGGTTGATCGACCCCCAAAGGGGTCGCGACCCACAGGTTGAGAACCGCTGTCCTAGAGTATCTTGCAGTCCACCACCCCCTGCTGTTTTCCCAGCCCTGTGCACCGCTCCGCTCCATTCCCATGCCGCGCCTGGCTTCATTTCGGAGCTGTATGAGGGTAGGGATAGGTGGGAGGGCCAAAAAACCTTGTCTCCCCCCTCCTCCTGCCCCAGGAGCACCATGTGCCCTGGACATAATGGGAGGTCTGTGACTGTTTCTGAGGCGGCCACGAGGCCACGTTTGACCTCCAGATAGCCAAGTGCAACCCTCAGGTAAGTTATGTACTGTACATATTTAATATCTGTGGGAGGTCCTGGAACAGATAGTCTGCAAATACCAAGAGCTCACTATACTTCTTGTAGCTGGCACAACTCTGTCAGTGGTCAACAGGGGGCAGATGACTACAGAAAGGAGTCAGCCAGTGTATTTTGACTCTGGGGGGCCAGCAAAGCTTGGCCGGCACAAAGGACACTGTAAAGCATGTTTGGACCACTCTCAGAGTGAGGGAGGATGGTACACCTCTGTGCATTGGCCTCTCTGACTCTGATAGTGGTCCAAAAGTGCTTTACGGTGGCCTTTGTGCCGGCCAAATTTTGCTGGCCTAACTGTGCCCGCCTAACTCCAAGTTAGGATTGCGCCCTAATGGTCAAACCATAGTATCATCAAACTCCTATTACGTAAAATGAATTTTAACAATAATCATACAAAATTATATTTAGGCTTAAATTTTTCCAACAGAAGCAATTAGCAGGAATCCAGCCTCGGCTGATAATATTTTGTTTACCTTCAAGTTTCACTTACTATGCTTGGGAGGCAGGCACTCTTGCGGAGCTCCTTCAACTCACCCAGACGCCTACTAATAGGTCCCGATCCACCTTCTGCTGGCTTCCAGATAACAGGAAGGCAGCTGCCAAAATATATCCTCATCTTCATCTCTAGCATCCTCAGTGGCCATAATTCGCTCTGCAAGGACAAGCATGAGTCATGGTGCATATCTGGGGAATGATTTATAAGGTGGCTTTATAAATTTATGACCTGATCAATGGGTTTGTTAAAGGGAATATGCACCATTCCCACCAACAGGGAAAAAAACAAAGAACAAAATTCAAATTATTTTCCATGTTAACTAGAAGGATAGACTTCAGGTTCCCTTCTCCCCCATCTTTGGAGAGATGTAGCTTTCAGGACCATAGATGATGTGCAATAATTATAAAGTCATAGCTAACAGGAATAATTGGGACGTTTCCCCAGTAACTAACTCCCCTTTAGGGAGACTCCCCAGTTGCCGGGACCCCGTAGCTTGCCAGAGAGCCCGGCTGTCTAACCAGAGGAAGCGAGGCAGGGCATTCCAGCGTAGAGGCAAAGCGACACGAACACGCAGCTTTACCATGTAGAGAGGTTGTGTTAGGATTTCTTCAGGAGTCAGGCAGATTAGTCAAGATACACAGTCCGAGGTCAGAATTCCAGCACACAGTCAGATCATGTTTGCAGCAGACAGCTCTTACAGATGTTATTTCATTCCTCGCTCCTACCTCAACCCACGCTGAGGGTCAGCTGCCCAGCTCTTAAATGTGGGCCCAATCAGATTCTTACAACGCGCAGCCTTCAGATGTGCGAAGTTGCACGTAGGCGCTTTCCACAGCTGCTGGCTGATTGCTGCTCTGAGGCCGATGCACCCAGGTGCATCTGAAGACAGGCCTCGTGCCAAGACTCTTGTACCCGGAGCAAGCAGTATCCCAGGTCTGGGCTCAACCTGAGCCAACGAACCTGACAATAGCCTTCTAAAGTTTTATATATAAAGTTATCCTTACAGTGCACAGATGAGCCCCTGGCCCCTCACACCGAGGCACATATGACATTTTAGAATCTGCCTTCTTGTACTGAAAAACGTCACCTTGGCTTCTAGGTGGCTGCACACCAGAGGCAGATCTAAGGGAGGGCAGAGCTCTAAGTTTTGCAAGAAGCCTTACCTTGCAGTGGAAATCTCTCCTGCACCATTTTAGCCAGTCCTCACAGGGAAAAGCAACATCTTGGCGTTGCTTACTGGCTACAGCAGCAAGGGAGAGGCGGGATTTACATGACAGGGTAAAGGCTTCTTGCAACACTTAGAGCTTTGCCCTCCCTGTAGATCCACCTCTGCTGCACACTTATTTCAGACTTCAAGGTAATTCCCAAGAACAGAGATGGTCAACTGGCAGCCCCTGGAGCAATTTTCCCTGGCAGTGAAGGTGGTGTAATCTCTACAGCCGATGAGAGGAGGGAATGACGTACAGCTTCATGCATATGGGGAAGGAAAAAAAAATACTATTTTCAAATGGTAAGAAACAGAAATACTTCATCCTTCAGTATTAAATCTGCATTTTTAAATAAAGGCACCCCTCCCCCAGTATCAGTGGGGAATATATATTCCCCTCCTCCCATGGACACAGAAACCACTGATAAAACAGAGCCTTACCAAAATCCATTGAAAAATCCCACATCATGCCCAGGATTTATCTTCGTGTGATTGCAGTCTTCCTACAATCCTGCAAGAGCAACGCAAGAAGCTGGAGAACCTAAAGAATGGGCAACCTTAATATTCATAAAGGCCACAGTAGTCTAGGACAGGGGTGATCCGTCTCTTGGAGAGCCTCTATCTGGCCTGTGACAAGCCTGTGGTCCCCTGTGAACCTCTGGCCCTCCTGACCTTGGTAGCATGGGCTACGCCCTCCAAGTTGTGCTCTGGTTGTGTGCAGAGGGTGGTGTGTGTTGGTGCTTGGAGGAATCCTGGAACTTTGAGCCCATTCATTCATCTATCTAAGTTCTGTTTCTAATGTATTTATTTTATTTTTTTATTTATTTTGAAGAATTTATACCCCGCCTTTCCCATGCCGAGGCAAATGCCCAAGGTGGCTTCCATGGGCAGACTAGTCTAAACCACCATTTTTCAATGCGGTTTTTACAAATATCCAGTATTCTGCAATTCACCCAATCCTCAGTCCTTCACAGTATGGTTCTGTCCTCTGGCCATGTGACAGCAAGCTTCAGCAGGTGATCGTAAGTCCAGCCTGGACAGGTCCTCAAGGTTGTACTCATTCTTGTGCCGGCTGGCCTTCTCACAACATTCCTGTTCTGGCTAATCAGCTCCACAGTGATTCCGTTCTGCCACAACAGGCTTGTCCCAGCCTGGCGTTCTGTCTCCCATCCAAAAATAGACCACAGATTCTCCTGCTTAGCTTCAAGCAGTACCAGCAGCTCAACTATCAGTCCATACCTCCTGCTGGCATCAGAGGGGTTTCTACAGGGATGGCAAAGCTCTAAGTATTGCAAGAAGCCTTACCCTGTCATGTAAATCCCTCCTCTCCCTTGCTGCTGTAGCCAGTAAGCAACGCCAAGATGTTGCGGTTCCCTGTGAGGATTGGCTAAAACGGTGCAGGAAAGGAGTGATTTCCACTGCAAGGTAAGGCTTCTTGCAAAACTTAGAGCTTTGCCATCCCTGTAGAAATGCCATTGGCTGGCATAAGCTAAGCCAGCAATGTTTGGCCAGCACAAGGGCCACCATAAAGTGTTTTTGGACCACTCTCGAGTCAGGGAGTGGCGCACGCCTGTGCGCTGGCCTCTCTGACTCCGAGAATGGTCCAAACATACTTTACGGTGTCCCTTGTGCTGGCCAAACTTTGCTGGCTTAGCATATGCCGGCCTAATTCAGTTTAGGATTGCACCCTTAATTTTATACTTAAACGTATTTATTTATTTTTTCCGGCCCTCAACATTGCGCCATATATTTGATGCGGCCATCTGGCTAAAAAGTTTGGAGATGCTGGTATCTAGTTGTCTTGTGTGTTCCCTGAGGCATTTGGTGAGCCACTGTGAGGTACAGGAAACTAGGCCTTTGGCCTATTCCAGTGGGTCTCTTCTTATGTTCTTCTCTGTGCCAGCTATTTAGCTGGTCCATATTCAAGCAGCCCATGTAGGACTCCAAGGCCCTCCTTCAGTGATGTCATGCAGGGGGAACGCGGGAGAACTCAGTTCCACTAGTTAAAATTAGGGCTGACTCCGCCCACTTCACTCTCCCTCCTCCCCCCTCCCAATTCCTCTGCAAAGAGCTTTTCTTCTTGGTTGGCCGGCACTCAGAGGGTTAAAGGCAGTGATGTCATTCATGGGGAATGGATCAGAACGGATCCAAACGGGCTCCGTGGCTGTTTCTGGGTTCCTGACAAGTGCCAATCAAAAGTGAGTTCCTGTTCATAAATCATTTGAATGACACCACTGCCCTCCTTCCTGTTCCACACTCTCTTGCCCAAAATGGCCTCCTCACCCACCGCCAGAATGTCCTCCCATCACCCTTTCCCACCCCCTGTGCCAGCCTGCACGGGGATCTGAGTGAGTACTGGTAGGCTGGCACATGTCATTGAGCCGGTACAGTCGGCTCATGAATTAGTGCAAATGTGCTTAATAGCATGTCTGCATCACTCTTGAGCTGATACAGGGGGCCTGCGCTGGCACAACATGCCCTTTGGATTGGGCTGTTAGATGCTGGGCATGCAATACTCCATCTGTGCTTTGTCAAGAGGGTTGATGGTCATGCCTCAGGATCCCATTCTTCAGGGTTCAGGTGTGACAGGCTAATCAGCTAATGATAGTTATGCGCCTGGAACTTCCTTTCCGAAAGGGGAAAGGCTAAAAATGGAGGCTACGTAGGATACTATTTGATTAATTGTCTTGTAGTGATGAAAATAGCATTTGCTTGATGCTGGAAATTGGTGTCATCTCCTACGGTGAGGAAGTGCTTGTTAAAAGCTTCAGGGACTGTGCAAATGGTGGAGCTAACAGATTTAATTTGTGAAAGAAATGGAAGACTATAAGGACAAGTTTTTCTTGGAAATGGCCACCGTTTGTGATTTATTGGCATGATCACCCTGATTTGGAGAGATTCTATTTTTTTTCTATTTTTTGTAATCTGCGTGAATCAGGTTATTTTGTTTTCTTTATTGCTTCCTTCTGAGTTAAATACATTGAAAGAAAGCAAAAGGAAATGGCTCTTCTAAGTCAAATATAACAAGTTTTTTTTTAAAGCAAGCCAAGCCCTGGGAAATATTGAGAAGTACTGTACATACTCTGGACTTGGCCGACTCTTCAAGTCCCTAAAGCCAAAATTTGTCACGGCTTTCACTTACCAATTTCTGACAGTGCTAGAAGATATTTTCTATCAGCTCCAGTGACAGAACAAGGTTACAAACATCAATAGGAAAAGGCGGAAAGATCTGCAATGTTGAGCTCACATTTCCCCGTTATCAGCAAGTGTGTAAATACACTTCAAGATTTAATCCATGGGTTTTCTGAAGCACCAAGATGAAAATTCCACGTGTCAGTGGGAAGAAGACAAATACGACCTCAAATGAATAGCAGGGAGGTCTTATTTATATGCAGCCCAAGTCCATGCAGGAGATAAATTAAAAATTGGAGATAAGTTTCCTGGGTGCTTAACTGTAAAGATAGATTACACCTGTACTCACTAACTGGAAAGGCAAGGCAAGGATTTTAATTCTTCCTAAAAGGCCTAAAAGGAAGGGATTCTACTTCCGTTCTTGCCACAAAGTTAGGAGATTGCTTTCTTGGGGCAGATAGCTGTGCTCTTCAAATGGTGGGTCACCATAGAGAGCAAAAAAAGACTGTTTCCCCTTAAGGGGAGTGGCCGAAGAAAGCAATGCCAGGCAGCTCTGCAGTGATCGCGGGGCTGGGACATTTAGGGACATTTAGATTTAGGGACATTTGCCCTTACCTGGGGTGGTGGAGGAGGGGGTGTTCTAAAGCATTGGGGAGGCCTACTGCCATATCTGCAGGCTTCCTTGATTATTAAAATACCTCCAATAACAGTTGGAGGTCACTTCCTGCTTTCCCACCTCCCCAATGCTTTAGGATCCCCCCTCAACCCCCCACGTAATGGTAACTGTCCCTAAATGCCCGCAGCACTGCAATAGCTGTGGCATTGCCGGGCCTTCCCCCCAGTGATGTCATGCAGCCACTATGCACCACTACGCGAGTACCGGTTCCTAGAAGTTGAGCTGGCCCCGCCCACTCGAAGCTGGCCCCTTCGGCTGGTTGGCTCAGCAGCTGTGCATGCGTACTGCACTCCCGTAGCCGTTGCCTGCACTTTCTGTGAGGAGGCAGGCAGGCAGCGTGGTGGCAGCGGCAGCAGCGGAGTGAGAGAACCGGAGGCGGCGGCAGCAGCAGCAGCAGCAGCAGCTAGGGAGACCCGGGATTAAGGCAGCAAGCGTGAGAAGGTAGGCTGTCTGGGGCCCCCGCTCCCTCCAGCTGCGCAGATCCAGCCTCCTGGTTCCTCCTGCAGCCTCCCCCCAGCCCCAGCCCCCACACGGTCTTTTTTTGGTTGCCCATTCCCCCTCCTGCTTCTTGCCGGCCAGCCCGGCGCTCGGTCGGGCGCCCATGTGGTCGCGTGGCCCGCTGGGTGCCCGTTCCCCCTCCTACACCTTGCCGGCTCCTTGCATGTAACATTAAAGTTAAATGGCTCCCTGTCCCCAAAGGGCTCACAATCTAGTACAGTCTAGCCTGCTATTTAACCAGGGAACAGTTGAAGCAAACTATGTATATACACATCTCTAGAAAGCAAAGCTATAGAAGTTAAATCAACACTAACCACAAGCTGAAGTTATTACAAACATGATCACCTCCATGGCAACAATCATGACCTCACTTCCTGTCATGACCTCACTTCCGGCTATGACCTCACTTCCTGCCACAACATCACTTCCGGCTTATGACGTCACTTCCGGTGGGCAGTCCCCGACAAGTGCCAATCAAAAGTGAGTACCTGTTCCTAAATCATTTGGATGACACCACTGCTTCCCCCCTACTACCTCCCCGCCCCCACAAGCGCTTACCAGGTCTTCCAAGTCCGTTCAGGATGCGCTTCTGCATGCAAGGTGCCACTGGCCTGGAAGCACATGACCAGAGCCCAGCTTTCACACAACTGTAAAGGGCCGTGCATTTGGTCCCAGCCGTTCAAGGCTATGAGTCAGGAAGCCCTGTTTTTGGAAGACATTTTGGTGTCTGGAGTACAGTGCAAAATGTTGCTCTCCCCTGGTTCTTCACACACTTGCAGTGGCTGGAGGGATGGGATTTCTGCCCATAGATTTGGAGTGGTGTGGTGCCACCCATAGAGTTGTCACACACTGGCAAGAGTGGCCACCAGCAACATGGTGGTTACAGCAGAAGAACCCACCAAATCTGCCACTCTCTTATTGTAAGACTGTCTCTGCTCTCTAGGTAGTTTTTGGCATGCTACTCCCACCCACCTCCCCTCTGCTGCAAAAGGAGGATTATAATACCTTACATCAGTGGTTCTCAAACATTTTAGACCAGGACCCACTTTTAGAATGGCACTCGTGTTGGGACCCACCGGAAGTGATGTCATAACCAGACGTGACATCATCAAGCAGGAAGTGCCGTCAGTATGATGTAATCAAATGACATTTCTGGAATGCAAACTGGCATTCTGGGATTGAAGCAATTGCACAACCATGTGACAGAAAGCAAAATTAGGACAAAATATGATGTGAAAGCACTGAACTAAAAACAAAATAAAAAAACCCTCACTTGAAAATTCCAACTGTTAACACTCGCAAAAGAAATATAGCAAGAGTAAGGTCTGCAGTTTCCAGGATGGCTGCTCCCAGGTTTCCGTGACCCACCTGACATCAGGTCCCGACCCACCACATGGGTCCCAACCTACAATTTGATTACCACTGCCTTACATAATTAATCTAAGGATGCAAAGGCTGAAAAGTGCTGGGTAAGTATTATTGTTAACCAGAATTGTCGAATGCCTAGAGGCAACTCTGCAATGTATTTCATGCTTACAGGCGAACACATTTGTAATGCGCATCTGTCCAAACTCTGGTCTGGTTGCTCTTGCTGGAGACTAAAATATATACTGATCTGTAAAAATTTGTCTCTCATCTGTCACATTAAATTATGCAGCAGTCAACTGTAAATTTCAGGAGGACATTAATAGAAAAAGTGCACTAATTGAAATGTTAATTTGTCTTGAAGAAACTGCAATTAGAAGGGCTGAAGGCATTCATCATCTGTGGGTGTTGTTAAGATTGAATTTAAGTAATTTTGGTTTTCAATGGTTTAGGCTGGAATTATAAACTTACGGGAGATGTTGAGTTGAAGGTCGAGTGTTTTATTACTGAGTTGCTGTTTTACCATATTGTATTCCTCAGATAGCTAAATCAGACCTGCGACAGTGAACAGAAGAAAGATAGTGTATGTTCTTTATAATTCAGATGCCAATATGCTGAAAATTTAGTAAGTAGCAAAGGGTCAAGTGTCTGCATGCTGAGTTTAATGGAGGTTTTTGGACAATTTATCACATAGCAAATGACAGTTCCCATGATGCTTTTAGACTGCTATCACATTAAGAGAGCTATTCTAACCGGGAGTTAGATCGGCAGAGTTAGGCTAGCACAGTTTGGCTGGCACAAGGGACACTGTAAAGCACGTTTGGACCACTCTCAGAGTCAGGGAGGATGACACACCTCTGTGTGCTGACTTCTCTTGCAATAGTCCCCTTATGGATTTTAACAGTTTGAATTTTCAAAAGAGGGTTTTTTTAAAAAATTGTTTTTAGTTCAGTGCTTTTGCTTAATATTTTGTCCTAATCTTGCTTTCTGTCAGGGATCTTTCTTGGTTGTGCAATTGCTGCAGTCCAAGAAGCCAGTTTGCATTCCAGGAGTGTCATTTAATTGCATCACAATGACAGCACTTCCTGCTTGATGATGTTATTTCTGTCCATGACATCACGTCTGGCGGGTCCCAACACCAGTGCCATTCTAAAGAATGGATCCAGATGCAAAACGTTTGAGAACCACTGCTCTAAGAGGATTGCCTGCTACAGAGGGAGGGTTGGACTAGATGACCTTGTGGGTCTCTTCCAACTCTATGATTCTATGAACAGTAAGAAGTAAATGGGAAGAGGTAGGAGAGGAAAGTGATTTGCTTCAACAGGTGCTAGGAAATCTTGGACTGGCCCTGCATATAACCAGATTTGTGTGGTTGGAATTTTCTCCATCAACGGGTGGAAAAACTCCAGAACCGACTTCAGTGGCCTGCAAGCCAAAGCTGTTGTGCTTTCCTTGTGATTTATTTCAGCCTCTCAAAAACTAACATGGCAAAAAGGTGTGCCACCTTCCTCACCATGGCCCTGCAGGATACTGGAAAGGGATTAGGCGAGACGAGCCCCCCGGAGAGGTGCCGCATCCCGTGAAATGCTGCCGAGATTTGTCAGGGCATGACCTGCTTTGGAAAAACCTGCCAACAGACGGTGTACGTGTTAGAAATGCATTTGAAAAGAAATGTCGCCACCTCCCTATTGAGCAGAAGGGAGACAGCAGCTGGCAGTCTTCAATCAACTGGAGCGGAAGATCTGACCTTTGAAAACGGTGGCATTTGTCAGGTAACCTGTAAATCAGGGAATTGTGCGTCGTCCCTTTTTTGTTGTCGTTCCTCCTCCTGGAGGCTTGGACGTAGTCACATGCAGCTTCTCAAACACGAGGACCAAGTTTGCTTTTAAAAAATAACCCTCCTAAGTGATTGATGGGGTTTGAACCTTGGTTACCTGAAGTGACTGGATAGACACATCTGTTGCAATTCATCTAGGGGTGCAAAGGCAAATGACCAAGTTTGAATTCAAATAGAAATTGTCCTAAAGGGCAGGCATAAATATTTGACATCATGTGTAAATAAAGTGGATCATGTTAGTTTGCTACCATGGACAAGCTCCTGAACCCACCTTCATATTCCATTCTTTCCCATTTGCTGCTGCTTCTCTGTCTGATGTACCAACATTTAAAGCCTGCCTTACAGGGGAAACATAGACTCATTGAATCATAAGGTTGGAAGGAACCTACAAGATCATCCAGTCCAACCCCCTGACAACGCAGCTGATCCGCAACTGTAACATCCCCGATAGATGGTTATTCAGAATCTGCTTAAATACAGAGTCTACCACCTTCCATCTCTGCTTCAAAATTTTCTCAGAGGTCCTGCAATGGGGGAAACAGGTGCAATGGGGGAAACAGGTGGGAGTACTCTGGAAGGACTCCCCCCGCCTGTGCAATATGCATTTTCATGCACAACTAATGCACCTGCAACTGGATCACCCCGCATGACCCCCATCAATCATAAACTGGGCAAAACCATCCCAACATGGATTGTGGTTTCCATCCTAACTTTGCCTTGGAACACATCGTTTCTCAGAGATCTTCGAACTGTGGCTAATGACACAGTGTAGAGAAAAATGGATGTGCACCAGTCGTGTATAAGCACTGGAATATCCATGCTGAACCCCCATAACTTAAATTAGTTTGATCTGTGAAAAGAGATTGCTTGTTGGTCTGATAAATTGCACCTGTATTAGTTGGATCGGCAAAAAGATATTACTTGGGGTGTGTGTGTAATAAATTACACCTGGTAGACCATTTGTCTGAATGTTCCATCGGAAACGTAAGAAGAGGAATTAAACAGACATTTTAAAGCTATCAGCATCAATTCATAGGCGGATGCTTGGAAAAAGATAGTTCATGTATTACCGGAGTTGTTTGAGGGATGTAAAAACAGGGATTATAGATGGCTAGAATTTGCAGGCATTTTTCAGTTTCGAATGGTAGAGAAAGAAACAATGAAAGGTAAATGGCAAAAAAAATCATAGTGATGATGATACATCGTTTGCGTGAGGTTTAAATCTTCAGGGCAATGATTGTGCTCGAGCTAAACCACCACCCAATCTCAGTTTCTCGTCTGCAAATGTTGATGCTGAATATTAGCTCCCACCGGGTTCATTGGAAGCAAAATGTCATAGGCAACAATGAATGGCTGCAAATGTGGCTGGGCGTCCCTATCAAAAGGTACACCAATCTTAGTCCAATGGGACATGACTGACCAATGAGATATGGACACATGTTCAAATTCTTTTTATGTATTTATTTAAATAATTTATATCCTGCCTTTCCACTCCAATTAGGGGGCCCTCAATTGGACGATACAATTGGACGATGCTTTACAACGATAAAGCATAAAAAAAATTAGCAAAACATTATAAAAACATATAATCCATAAAAAACGATTAAGAGCACTTGCAGTCATTTTTCAGTTTGGAAGTGGTAGAGAAAGAAACAATGAAAGGTAAATGGCAAAAAAAAAAATCAGTTTCTTCCATCGGATCATAATAAAATTTCATAAACATTTCATAAAAAGTGCCAGCAAAGTTTCACAGTTAGGCCAGCAAACTTTGTCTGGCACAAGGGCCACCATAAAACATGTTTGGACCACTATCAGAGTCTGGGAGGATAGTGCACGTCTATATGCTGGCCTGTCTGACTCAGAGAGTGGTCCAAACATACTTCACGGTGTCTCTTGTGCTGGCCAAATATTGCTGGTCTAAGTGTTCTGGAGTAACTCCAGGTTAGGATTGCGCCCTCAAGCTCTTATGTGAGCCTGATGGAGTTGGCAAAGTAAGATCCTTGTGCAACATCTCATCATCTTCACTTTGCCAATTGTTCTGGTGAACTTGGGAGTGTATAATGGGAAAGTGGGGAGAGATCTATTGGTACCCAAGAGAACCATTTTGCGTGATGATGACCCTTGCTCTGCTTTGACTATAAACAGGCTGTGGCTTTGCAGTAGAATATCCTGCATCTTTAGTTACTGGGAATTCAATATAAAAGATGTTTGACCCTGAAACATTTAAGTGGCAGTACAAAAGTATCTCAAAATACCAGAACCAAAAGGAAGTATTTTTTTACCCAGCGGGTAGTTAATCTGTGGAACTCTTTGCCACAGGAGGTGGCGATGGCATCTGGTCTTGATGCCTTTAAGAGGGGATTGGATGGATTTCTGGAGGAAAGGTCCATCGTGGGCTATAGGCAATGATGGATTGTGCAACCTCCTTACAAAGGTGGAGGGCTACTGTTACCGGGTGCAAGGGAGTGGCAACAGGATGCAAGCATCTTGTTGTCTCATGCCTCCCTGGGGCACCTGGTGGGCCGCTGTGAGATACAGGAAGCTGGACTAGATGGGCCTTGGCCTGATCCGGCAGGGCTCTTCTTATGTTCTTATGTAGGATGCAAATGGTTACATTTACTAGCCTATTCAAACAACAGTGGAAAGCAGAAAACCATTTCTGAGGAATTATGTTTATAATGTCATTTTATTGCTCCAATCATATGGCCTGCTAAATTGTACCACTGAGGTTCATCTTTTGCTCTGATTTTCCTTTTCACAGTTTGCAAATTGTCTACTCATTTAATTCAATTAATTAATTCAATTAATTCAGCCTCAGCCAATCAACAGAGCATAAAGTGAATGTAAACAGTCGTGAGCTATGTTTTGTGTTTAGAAATTAAGCTTATATTAATTGTGACTTCATTAGGAAACTTGGGATCGGGGAATTAAAGGCATATTTTTCAGCCAGAGCAGCAATTTCTCTATTTGTTATTTACACAAGTGCCACCCAATCTGACATGGGTTCTATGCAGCGGTGTCATTCAAATGATTTAGGAACAGGAACTTACTTTTGATTGGCACTTGTCGGGAACCCGGAACCAGCCACGGAGCCTGTTAGGATCCGGAACGCCCGTTCTGGTCCGTTCCCCCTGAATGACATCACTGGTTCTATGTCTTGCCAGAAACATTAGCTATGCTATTTACAAACACAAATGTGGGTGAGTGGCAAGGAATCTCTCCCACAGCTTGCTCAACTGCTCTTTGGCTTGGGAAAGGGCTAACCACTCCTCCCCCAGCGCTGTGGTACCAATTGGTCTCCCCTCCCCAGGTCCTGCAACAATGATTGGCATCTCTAGCTGCATCCTAACAGCTCAGTCCTATTCATGCCTCCTTAGAAGTCTCATTTATTTCAGTGGGACTTAATCCTAGTTGAGTGTGTGTAGGATGACAGCAGTGGTTCCCAAACTGTGAGCCCTGGCTCCCTGGGGAGCCACAGAAACCAGCTAGAGGAGCTGCAGAATCCTTGGGGAAAAACTTACTGCACTATAGAAAATATAGGATTATAGCCCTAATGGGGAGCCACAGCCAATGGCCCAGTAGGTTGAGGGAGCTGCCAGTTTGGGAATCACTGGATTACAATCAGTGATGTCATTCAGGGGGAACGGACCAGAATGGGCGTTCCGGATCCTAACGGGCTCCGTGGCTGGTTCCGGGTTCCCGACAAGTGCCAATCAAAAGTGAGTTCCTGTTCCTAAATCATTTGAATGACACCACTGATAACAATCAAAACTTCACATATAGGCTAATGGGTTCTGAGTTGTCTGCAACAAATCAGGAGAGAGTTCTTGGAGTGTCAGTGGACAACTCAATTAAAGTGTCAACCCCCTGTTTGGCAGGGGTGAAGAAGGACAATTCCATGCTTGGGATAATTAAAAAAGGGGTTGAGAAGAAAACGGCCAATATTATTATGCCACTGTAAAAATTGATGGGATGGCCACATCTGGAGTACTGTATACAGTTCTGGTCACCACATCTTAAAAAGGGCATAGTGGAACTAGAACAGGTGTAGAAAAGATCAACCAAAATGCTGTGGGATGTCCCAGTTGCCCCTCCTACCTGTTTCCCAGGGTGCCACCATCTTGGATCTCACAAGATTCAAGATGGCAGTGCCCAAATCTCACGTGATTTGGGTGCCACCATCTTGGATCTCACGTGATTTTAAGAGATCCAAGATGGCAGTTCCCAGCTGGGCCAGAAAAAGGGGCTCCGGGTGGGGGGATATATCTATGTTTGAGACCCGCTGAGAACCACTAGCTCTAAATCTGAACTTCTCAAACAACAAAGCGCACTCCTTCATTGGGCGTGAATGTCGTAGGAAGTTCTTTGGGGAGCATGGAGAGGAGTTGCTGTTCTATGACGACTTTCTCTTTTGCCACTTTCTTCCTTTTCCTCAGGAGTATCAGCCTTGATTGTAAGCATTCAGACAGTCTTGTCACTGTTAATTTCCTACATGTTCCTAATATAAGTTATTTAAGAAATGGAACACATTGTTGGGCAGCCAGAGTGGCTCTTCAGTTTCTAGGCACTGCTCTGTGCATGTGTTGTATATTATGATACCTGTTATGGGGATTGGTCTCGGGGCCAAAGTAATTCTTTATTTCCTGTTGGGTGCATTCTATATATTTATACAGTACATTCCATCTTTTGTGGTTTGTCATGTTTTGGTAACCTGCGAGCTGTGGATTGTCATGTTTCCCTTTTATCTTTGACTATTATTTTTGTTATGGGCTGTGACTGCAGTAAATATTGATGGTGACACTTTGTGCCATCCCAGCTTGAGCAAGCCTGAAGACTGCAAGCCTTCAGCCGAAGAACTGGCTGGTTGATTTAAATCAGTCTGTGCAATGCATCCCCCCCCCCAGCTTCCCCCTTCCACATCCTGCTTCTTGACTTTCTTGGCCCCTTAGGGTTGCTGGGTCACTATACTGCAGTGACAGCAGAAACCATAACTGGCAAAACTCCACTTTGTTGCAAGTCTTGAAATGGCCCAATTCTATTGAAAGGAAGCACTGGCAGAATTCAGCGTTCCACTGCCACTGGCTGCTGCAAAAGTGCCGTAAAGTGCTTGCTGTGAGCAGAGGCGTTTCTAGAGTGTAGCAGGGGGTGGCGTGAGCAATGGGCGCCAGCAGCGGAGAGACGCCACAGCGTGGAAAAACCCGCGTGCTGTTTGGCCCGCCCACCCTCCCTCGCTTCCGTTTTGCTCTGAAATGGATCTGTTCCGGGCGCTTGGAGGCATGGCTGGGCGCGGTGACGTCGCCCTGCCCCGGGTGCACTTGGAGCCTCATTTGTCTCTGGCTGTGAGCTGGCACACCAGTGGGAAGGCTGGAGCCTTCCTACATATACTGGAGGAGTGATGGAGGCCCTTCAGAGCAGGTAAACCTGATGCAGGGGGTGGAATGGGGTGGGGGAGGGCAGAACAGGGAGCGGATGGTGTCAGGGTGGGCAGATTGTGTGCAGCAGTGGTGGCGCATGCTAAATCCAGACACCTTTCCTGAGCCTGACTCACCTGGGAATATCACTGGCTCAGGTCCAAGTGGACCTGTTGTGCCTGCCTGGGCTTATCCCGGGGCAAGGGGAGAAATGTTCCTTTACTGCAAGGAGAACTCCAGCAGCCAAACTCTCCTGTGGGATGTAGCGTAGCTGGCATTGGTGCTGCTGCATTGCTGTGCAGGGATTTAGGTATGATTAGATCAGTAATGGCATCTAAATGATTTAGCAACAGGTACTCACTTTTGATTGGCACTTGTGTCGGGGCCTGCCCATTGGAAGTGAGGTAATAGTCGGAACCCAGGAACCGCCGCGCCTCCTCGGTAGGCTGTGCGGCAGTCCGGGAGTAGGCCCTGGAGTCCCGGGCTACCGATTCCCCCCCCCAGGAACCGCCGCACCTCCTTGGGAGGGAGCCCCAGGCAGCCTACCTGCTCATGCTGCTGCCGCTGTCGGTTTCCCTCAATCCGCTGCCTGCCTGCCTGCCTGCCTGGCTCTGAGAATGTGCAGGCAACTCAAACGTGCAAGCAATTCAAACGTTGCAGGGGGCGAAGCGGAGCGCCGACAGAGTCGACGAGTGGGCGGGCGAATGGGCGGGGCCAGCCCTAATCCTAGGAACGGGTACTTGAGTACCCCCGCGTACCCGCTACATGACATGTCTGGATTAGATGTAAAAGGTACAGCAATTTGACAGTCCCCTTGGTTCCCTGACTAACAGATTCCAGCTTCCTAAACCTTAGATTTCCTTCCTTCCTTCCTTCCTTCCTTCCTTCCTTCCTTCCTTCCTTC
>JAJKFI010000020.1:1852759-1933518 GCA_029204185.1 Lerista edwardsae
ATAATAATAATAATAATAATAATAATAATAATAATAATAATAATAATGGCCAGAGAAGTAACACAGACAATAAACATGTTCTTTTATTATCTCTCTCTTTCTCTCCCTCTCCCTCTGTGTGTGTGTGTGTGTGTGTGTGCGCGCGCGCGCGCGCGCGTGTGTGTGTGTGTACGTGCGTGTGTGTGTGCGTGTGCGCGCGTGTGTGTGCGTGCAATCCTTCCCTGGAGTTAGGCTGGTAGTTAGGCCACCAAAGTTTGGCCAGCAAAAGGGCTACCGTAAAGCGCGTTTGGACCACTCTCAGTCAGGGAGGATGGTGCATGTCTGTGTGCTGGCCTCTCTGAGAGTGGTCCAAACATACTTGACAGTGTCCCTTGTGCTGGCCTAACTGTGCAGGCCTAACTCCAGGTTAGGATTACTCTCTCTCTCTCTCTCTCTCTCTCTCTCTCTCTCTCTCTCTCTCTCTGTGTGTGTGTGTGTGTGTGCGTGCGCGCGCGCACGCATGCACCAACTTTTTATGTTTGTATATTTATATTTGTATATAACTTTGTAATGTTTTTTACACACACACACACACACACACACACACACACACACACACACAGAGAGAGAGAGAGAGAGAGAGAGAGAGAGAGAGATTATACAACAAGCAATTGAAAAATAAAAATACATTTATGAAATTTAAACAATGGTGTGTGTTTTTTTTGCAAGCCTGATCTTCACATATTTACTCACATGTCATTATGAACTCATCTTGGGACAGCATCTGGGACATCCCACTGCAGGCTGCCACCTGAAGCCAAAGTCCCCCCCTCCACCCCTCTCTTTATGCATCACTGGTGTGAATGAAAGTACAACGTGATTGGAGATTATTCTCTGCACTCCCAGACCAATATCTACAAGGGACACATTTGCTCTCGCCCATCCCCAAAGGATGCTGACCTGGCCCCATGGCTCTTGCGAAGGCCTGGAAATGAGGCAAGAAAAAGTCCCAAAGAGACACATTTTACTTTGGCACTAAGTGGTGCATGCTGGGCTGGTGCCAGGCTACGTGCAGCCCTCCCCTGCCCCATTTTTTTTTTAAAAAATATGACTTTATAATTAATTATAATCCATTGCACTGTTGCAGTATTTATCTTAAGAGTGTATTAAAAATACAAAAGTAAAGGTGTTGGGTTCATGCAAGGAGGAAAGAATAAAACACGTGAACTGGGGAAATGGCTTTGCGTTGGCAGTGGCCGGATGCAGGTCTTAGCAAAAATACAAGGAGCAACTGTGCTTAAAAGAAAAATCCTCGCCAAAATCTCAGTAGCAACCATTGTGGAAGAAAGGAAAAGGCTGCCCCTCTTGCTCACCGACTGCTGCCTAATGGCGAAGCTGGCTCTGCTCCAGGTTCATCTTGCATGTTGTCCTCCTAATTACACTTCTGCTGAAAGCCATTGACCACTTGCACAGTCAAATGTGCGGAAGCAGGGGATGTTTTTCTGAGTTATTGGACACAGTGTGAGGGGCAATTCCCAGGCCTCCCCGGCGATGTGGAGGATTAAACCAGGGATCTTCTGCATACAAAACCTTTGCTCTCACACAGCGATGCTGAGCTGTAGTATCTGAGACCGAGGAAAAATAAAAAAAAAAGCTCTGCCCGTGTTCTGCCCATCATGCAGCGTCGTTTAAACCTCCATCAAGCACAATCCTCGGCATGCTTACTCGGAAGTGAACCACTAGGTTAAGTGTGGCTTTACTCCCAGGTCAGTGTGTGCAGGATTGCAGCCTTAGGGCCAGTGGTGTCATCTAAATGATTTAAGAACAGGTACTCACTTTTGATTGGCACGTGTCGGGACCCGCCCACCGGAAGTGACATCATAAGCCAGAAGTGATGTCGTGGCAGGAAGTGACATGAAAAAAGCCCTTTTTGAGGCCTCAGACAATTTTAAACTGACCCAACAGTTGCAACAGTATTCCACAGCACCCCCAGAACATGTTAAGGAGGGCTGGCATCATGTTAAAGTGACCCAACAGTTCCAAAACCCCAGAGCAGCTCATTTTTCAGTGGCAAGGCAAGGCAAGGCTCCGCACGCTGCTTGCCTGCCTCTGAGAACGTGCAGGCAACTCAAACGTGCAGGAAATTCAAACATTGCAGGGGGCGGAGTCAATGAGTGGGCGGGGCCAGCCATAATCCTAGAAACCGGTACTCGCGTACCCCCGTGTACCCCCTGCATGACATCACTGCTTAGGGCCCAATCCTGTCCATGCGTGCTGGTGCATCTTGCGATCAGCCATCCTAAGGCTCATGCTGCTGATGGGGCAAGTGCTTTGCTGTCCTTTGAGCCACGAGTGCAAAGCCCCAAAGGCCACGCATAGGTGACAGTGGACTGCAGGATATCGGCTGTCAGTAGCGGCAGAGCAAGGCAGGGAATGGGCCAGGCTGTGGCACTTCAGGGTTGGAAGGACTGTGGATCTTGGTGGTCAATGTTCTTTACCACCTGGGTGGCCCAGAGACGAACGGAGCCCCGAGTGCGCCCATGGCAGGGCGATGAAACCACACCCCCAGCATATCGCCCCGCCCCTGTGCGTCGCCCAGCCACGCCTCCCTGCGCCCGGAATAGCTCCGTTTTGGAGTGAAACGGACACCAGGGAGGGCAGGTGGGCCAAACAGCGTGGGTTAGCTTGTGGGTTAGTCTGCGCAATGGCGCCCCGCCGCTGCTGGCGCCCATGGCTTGCGCCACCCCAGGCTACACCCTCCCTCCGCCTCTGGGGTGGCCTGGGCAGCTGACCTGGAGGTGCAACAGAGGCTACATCAGAAGCTGCAGCTTGCCTGTCGTTTGCCTAAGGCCACCATGTGTGTTCACGGCAGAGGTGAGATTCGTACCAGGAAATCCTGAATTCCAGCTCAATCTTTTAGCAGCTTCATGACACCAGCTCAAGTGTATGACCAGAGCCAGGGCCAGCTCTAGCAGCAGTGGGACCCAATGTGGGGCATTCCTGCAGGGCTCCCAACCCTCCCTGCGGGGTCCCCCACTCACCAAGAAGAGCGCTGTTCGTGCCATGTGCAAAGCATGGCATGTGGAAGTAGTAGGTGGTGATACCATAACATCACCGCCAACTGCTTCCAGGTGGCCCATTTTGGGCTGTTCAGAGGCAGAGGCAGGTGGGAGGGACCAAGGTAAAGCTGCTCTGCTCGCCCCACTGACTTACAGCCCATAGAGATCCCAGCTGCAGCCACAGGCAATATGCTCACCCTGCTAGTGCGGGGCCCCCTGAAGCGCAGGGCCCGATGTGATGACATTGGTCACACTGGCTTAAAGCTGGCCCTGACCAGAGCAGTAACAGGATGGGTGGATGTGGCAACATGCTAAGTATTGCAGGCTCCCCAATGCACTGTGTAAACAGCCCCTTCCCCTCACCATCAGAACCATTCCAGATGACGACAGCAACATGGAGGCTATTTGCTGCCTGGAATGGCTCCAATGGGGCGGGACAGCTTTACCTGGTACATTGAGGCACCTGCAATACTTAGCTTGCTGCCCTCTCTAGCTATGACACTGGAGCAGGGGAAGCTTTAGCCTGTGGAGTTCTGTTCATGTTCTGGGGGTGAATCCATTTCTACAACCGAAGAGAAGTAGAAGAGAAGAACCTGCTGCCAGGCACACCTCTGTGCAACCCTTTCCCTGACCTTGGCCTATCGGTTCGCCCCGCAGTGCGCTTGAAACTGTAATGAAAGCTTATCTCCCAGCACTAAAAATAGGGAATAAGTGACTCTTTCTTAATTATTTATAGACCATTGTCCTGTTCCCCTTTTTTTCAGGCTGACACGAGTGTCAGTATCGCTATCCAAATTATACAGTGTCATCAGCGTTACAGTACCGTGAACTGCCAAGAAGACAGTATTTGCATTTCAGGGGGTGTGGAGAGGGGAAACCAACCTATTGTGTGCTGGGGAGGGGTGGGAATGGGCGCCTATTGTGAATCTATTCTCCCTATTCTTAGAATGCTACTTTTCCTTCCACTGAAATTCTGAGGAAGTCTAAATGTGCATTAATAAGGGAGTGGAGTCAAGCATGAGACACATTTGGAGAGCACAATCCTAACCTGGAGTTAGGCCGGCACAGTTTGGCTTGCATAAGGGCCACCGTAAAGTATGTTTGGACCCCTCTTGGAGTCAGAGAGGCGAACACACAGACGTGCGCCATCCTCCCCGACTCCGAGAGTGGTCAAAAAGTGTGTTACTGTTGCCCTTGTGCCAGCTAAAATAAGCCATGGAAACACTGGATGAAAATGGCTGCTGTAAACCCTATTAGCTTATTCTGAGGTGGCCCCATTTTGCTTCCAGTCTGATCGGCACTCGACTCCCAAGTTTGCTATTAGATTACAAGGTTTTTATAGGCCAATCCTAACTACTTCATTGCACTGTGATGCAGCGGTACCGGCACGGCTATGGCTGTATCCCATGGGGAATTTTTGACAATGAAAGCCTCCTTGGGGTAACATTAGTTCTTTTGCCCTGGGGTAAGCCCCAGCAGTGGCTATGGGCAGTGGTGTCATCTAAATGATTTAAGAACAGGTACTCACTTCTGATTGGCACGTGTCGGGACCCGCCCACCGGAAGTGACGTCATAAGCCAGAAGTGAGGTCGTGGCAGGAAGTGACATGAAAAAAGCCCTTTTTGAGGCCTCAGATGATTTTAAACTGACCCAACAGTTGCAACAGTATTCCACAGCACCCCCAGAACATGTGAAGGAGGCCTGGCATCATGTTAAAACCCCAGAGCAACTCATTTTTCAGTGGCAAGGAAAGGAAAGGCTCCGCTCGCTGCCTGCCTGCCTGCCTGGCTCTGAGAACATGCAGGCAACTCAAACATGCAGGAAATTCAAACGTTGCAGAGGGCGGAGTCGACGAGTGGGCGGGCGAATGGGCGGGGCCAGCTGTAATCCTAGAAACCGGTACTCGCGTACCCCCGCGTACCCCCTGCATGACATCACTGGCTATGGGTCAATGCAGACCTGGGCCAGCTCAAGTGCTGGCATAATTCTGAGTTGATTTGTGAAGGTGGATCAGGCCTGGGAAGGAGGTCAGCATTCACCATGCGCTATGGCCACCAAACCTGCCCCCTCTGGTGCCCGATCCCCCTTTTCCCTGCCCACGTCACCACCCTGTTCAACCCCCCATTCAACCTGCTCCCTGCCTCCCTTCAACCCCCTGTGCCAGCTGTCTTTGCTCAGACCTGGCTCCTTGCTGCTTGCGGTATTTGTGAAACCCCTGCCCTGGTCTAGTTGTGTTTGCAACAGCTGTAAATCTATTTATTCTAACACAACATGCGTTCCGTTGGCTTCCACGTCCAACAGAATTGGGCTGTTAATCACTAGATTTATGCCCTTGTAGTTTGTGTGAGCTGGGAGGGAGACATACTGGTACCACAAGATTAGGGGGAAAAAATCACAGGCAAAACTGTTGACCTTGCATCAATCTCCATTTCTAGTACAAGCCTTTCCTAATGGTTTCCTGTTGAACTGTATTTACTGGCGAATCTAGGATTTTGCTCCAGGGTAGAAAGAACAGTGAAGGGTCTAGGCCAGAGAAAATAATGAAACTCAGAGCACAGCAGGCTGATGCTCTGACCCTGAACATGCTGGCTATGCTCCAAAACTCTGCAAAACTCCAGCACACATGCAAAACTCGGATCAAGCAGGGAATTCCTGAGGCTAAACGAACGGGTGGAGAGTTGCAACTGAGTTCTGTTTGAAGTAAAATGCAAGGTAACTGAGTGTGTTGCTCAGGCACAACTGTTGTAGATGCTTCGAGGGAAGCCAAAAGAATTCTGATACGATTTATGTGAAGGGATGCCTTGCCTGTGTGCTAATATGCACTGCAAACTCACTACCACAATAACAACTGTGACATACAGTACTTCGAGAGCATTTTCCTGATGCTTCACATGCACTGTTCTGTTACGGTCTGCACAATCACCCTGGAAGGAATGCACTACCATTCCCTTACAGCAAAGGGCTTTTGTTGATCTAGAAGAGTGTTTCTCAAACTGTGGATCAGGACCTGATGTCTGGTGGGTTGTGGAGCTGACATCTTGGCTGGGAGTCGCCGTCTTGGAAGCTGCTGGCTTTATTTTTGTTATATTCCTTTTGTGAATTTTAACAGTCTGAATTTTCAAGTGTGTTGTGGTTTTTTTTTTGTAAGTTTGCTTTTAGTTCAGTGCTTTTCCATAATATTTTGTCCTCATCTTGCTTCCTGAAGGGGCTGTTTCATGGTTGTGCAATTGCTGCCATCCAAAAACCCCAGTTTGCATTCCAGGAGTGTCTTTTTATTATGTCACAATGATGGCACTTCCTGCTTGATGATGTCATGTTTGGCTATGACATCACTTCCAGGTTAATGACATCACTTCCGGTGGGTCCAGACACGAGTGCCTTTCTAAAAGTAGGTCCCAGTCTAAAAAGTGTGAGAACCACTTATCTAGAATGTTTACATACTGCTTTTGAACAGAAAAGTTTCAAAGTGGTTTAGATGACAAAGGAATTAGAAGAGGGTTCAGTGCCCCAAAGGGAGTTCATAGTGTAAAACAAGATAAAGAGGAATGGAAAACAGAGTGAAAAGGGAGGTTGGGGCAGTGATGTCATGCACCCATTATGCACCACTACACGAGTATCGGTTCCTAGAAGTTGAGCTGGCCCCGCCCACTCGAAGCTGGCCCCGTCGGCTGGTTGGCTCAGCAGCTGCACATGCGTACTGCACGCCTGCAGCCGTTGCCTGCACTTTCTGTAAGGAGGCAGGCAGGCAGGCAGCATGGTGGTGGCGGCAGCAGCAGCAGCAGCAGCAGCAGCAGCGAGGCAGACCCGGGAATAAGGCAGCAAGTGTGAGAAGGTAGGCTGCCTGGGGCTCCCGCTCCCTCCAGCCGCGCAGATCCAGCATCCCAGTTCCTCCTGCAGCCTCCCCCCAGCCCCAGCCCCCACACGGTCTTTTTTTGGTCGCCCGTTCCCCCTCCTGCTCCTTGCCGCCTCCTTGCATTTAACATGAAAGTTAAATGGCTCCCTGTCCCAAAAGGGCTCACAATCTAGTACAGTCCAGCCTGCTATTTAACCAGGGAACAGTTGAAGCAAAATATGTCTATACACATCTCTAGAAAGCAAAGCAATAGAAGTTAAATCAACACTAACCACCAACTGAAGTTATTACAAACATGACCACATCCATGGCAACAATCATGACACCACTTCCGGCTATGACCTCACTTCCTGCCACGGCATCACCTCCGGCTTATGATGTCACTTCCGGCGGGCGGACCCCGACAAGTGCCAATCAAAAGTGAGTACCTGTTCCTAAATCATTTGGATGACACCACTGGGTTGGGGGAAAATGGTACAATAATATGCAGTAATTTGCTGGTCATATACTGAGGCCTCGTAATTCCAGCATCATCTTAGTCTTCATCAAGCTAGTGGTGGCAGCATTGTTCCGCCTCTCCATTTTTTTAAAAAAAAATTGTATTCATTTCTTGATGAAAACTTTGCATCAGAGCATTGTGCATAAAAAATGGCTGTTGCCACAAAATCATGGCAGCTCCCAGCTCCCATTTTCCTTCCAAAATGCCCTGGACCTAAGCAACAGCCAGACAGACTATTGTGGGGTGAAGGAAACTGGCATCTCCAGTGAAACTCTGCGGCCCCTTTACAACTTTAAACAGTTTTTAAAAAGAAGGCAGAAGCCCAACACCATGTTGCCTGACAAGGTATACGCCATAGTATACTTCTGATTTTGAAGCTCCCTTGTGTGCGACCTCTGTTAACCCCCTACCCAAGGTATCCTTGTATCCAATACCTTTATCCTACTATTAAACAAACTAAAAATTTCTTTAAAAAATACTTCTGATATTGACAGCGCAATCCTATACTGCGCTGGAAAGGTGAGGCCGGCCGGCCAACGCCATATCCTAACACAGTATAGTGGAGGCTGGAGCCTCCCTGCGGCAAGGGAACGGGCTCCAGCCTCCCCTATGCGCTCCTCGGATCTGCGCCTGCTAAATAGCAGGCGCAGATCCGAGAAGACCGCATAGCCCAATTCGGGGCCGTGCAGCCTCCCGAATGGGCTTAAGATGCGGCCATATGGCCTTCTCCCCCCCCACCCACGTCCTGCCCTCCCCCACCCACAATCTCCCTCCTCCCCCAATCCGCATCCTGGAACAGGACAGAGACTCCCTCGCGCCGACCGGCTTTGGCTCAGGCTCAGCATGGGTGCAGCAGGACGACAACGCTAGTGACGTCCAGTGATGCCATTCAGGGGGAACGGACCAGAACGGGCGTTCAGGATCCTAATGGGCTCCGTGGCTGTTTCCGGGTTCCCGACAAGTGCCAATCAAAAGTGAGTTCCTGTTCCTAAATCATTTGAATGACACCACTGGTGACGTCGCGTTGACGCTATGACGTCGCGTTGGCATGACAGGCAGTACAGGATTGTGCTGCCCGTGTGGTACTCACATGGAACAAAACGCTGATCATTTGGGAACATTTGTTTATTTATTTATTTATTTATTTATTTATTTATTTATGAATGAATGAATGAATGAATGAATGAATGAAAAATCAACCCGGTGGACCTAATTTAGTTTCCTTTTTTAAATTCATTTCAGAACAAATATTCATGCCTAAGGACTTACCTCTGCACAACTAGGATGCAGATCCTGCATAGACCCTGGTCTCTGGAGGATGGTCTCCCCTGACAGCAGGTGAAGGTAGCTTCAGGTTCTAATTCACACTCAGCCTAGGGGATGGTCTCCCTTGCAGACACGTGCTTCTTATTCCTAAGCATTCCAGAAGCAAACCTCTGCAGCTGTAAAAGTGAAACGTGCCTTGCATCTTAATTTGGAAAAAAAATTAAGTATGAGACATTTGGGAAACGATGGTTTAGAACAAGCCACCTCCCCTCCCTCCCCAGTGTTTCATCCCTGACGCAATTAAGAAACAAAAGTTAACAAGAAGCTCTCCTCTTCCTTCCGCAAAAGGTCGTCAATCCCTTTGCAGCAAATTAATCCCAATTAGCAATGATATTTTGTCTCGATACGTCATGACGCTTTTGATTTACCTGGTTTTCAGGATGCAGCCGGCAAATGTTAACGATTGGGTTGGCTGGAATTTATCCCCTTTGCTTGTTTCCCATTTGCTGATCGGTTTTGCCTCGGCGAGACTCGGTGGCTTCCACTAATGAACTGAAGGCCCGCAGGAATAATGGTCTGTTCCACAGGCCTTGCGTTTCTCATGCCATCTGTGAAAATATAGGTTCTTCTCTGAGAAAACATTTCTGGCAGGCAGGAAAGAGTGATTACGATCACATAAATGTCGCTTGGAATTTGTATTTTCACTTGTTTAATGGCACAACGGCTAAATGAAGGTATCTGTGGAGAACAAAACTAATTATAGTCAATTCAGCATTTTTTTTCTGCGTCTGTGTTCGGCTAAGTCAGGATGGGAAGCGTACCTTCCTGAACTCATTTCCTTAAATTATTCTGATGGCAACGATGCATTTTAACATAATGATTTATCTGGCCCACTGGTAATGTTTAAATTAGAGCCATATTAAATGTTTCCTCCAGTATCGGGCTGTAGAGCATCTTCATGCTTGAACATTTTTGTGGCAAGGTGTGCTTTCAAGGGAGTCAAAATATCCCTGAATAAAGCCCTTCCCTTTATTTCCTCCCCAGGGTTCCCCTCCCCTAATCTTGTTTGCAATTTGATTTTCTGCCGCTGTGCCATTTTCTCCCCTTTTTGCCAGGGTTCTTCCTCACTCACTGACTTCAGACATTTGGGAATCATGTGGGAAAAATGATGACACTGCCCCATCGCAGAGCCGCTCCAATGCATCCCTGGGGTGACATCCCTGTGGGCAGATGAAGCCCTGGCAGAGGCGTTTCTACAGGGATGGCAAAGCTCTAAGTTTTGCAAGAAGTCTTACCCTGTCATGCAAATCCCTCCTCTCCCTTGCTGCTGTAGCCAGTAAGCAACGCCAAGATGTTGCTATTTCCTGTGAGGATTGGCTAAAACGGTGCAAGAGAGGAGTGATTTCCACTGCAAGGTAAGGCTTCTTGCAAAACTTAGAGCTTTGCCATCCCTGTAGAAACGCCACTGAGCCCTGGCACTGATGTCACATAGAGTGGACCGAAGGGAGGGACAACATGCCCATTTCTAAGGCAACCGGGCTGACACTCCTCCTCACACCATGCCAACCATGGCGGGCGATAAAAATGCCAGTGTAGCATGGCAAAGGAGGGAGTTATTAGCCTTGTTGCCTTGGAAACATGGACACATTCCCTCTTTGTTCCAACACACCTGCTAACTGGGCAGGGGGATTTTTTGTTTGTTCTCGTATACTTAGCAAGGGGAAGGAAACGGTCCATCCTGCTTGGTACTGCCTGTGATGACGTGATGCGGCTTTCAAGAAGTGAAGGGGTGGGACCTGTTGGTGGTCTCCACCAGAGGATCTTATCCCTGGAGGTGGCTGTGGCAGCCATCTTGGGCCTGCCTGGTTCACCGATGGCAAAATAGGCCGTGATGAGCCGAGGAGCCCCATTGCAGGCAACAGGGCTTTCCCTGTGGGAAGGGGACGTCCCCTTCTTCTGAGGAGTCTCCGGCAGCTGCCATTTTGGTACAGCTGCTCCTGCGGGAGCTGGCCAGTTCAGGATTGGACTCTTAGCGGAGGTTGAGAGGAGGAGGGGAAGAGAATAAGCTCCAAAGAGAATCAGTTCCAAAGAGAAGAGATGTCAGCAATGCAGTGCACGCTCTGTTCAACGAAGCTGACAGCATGAACAATTCTGAAAGACAAATACTTTTCAATGCAATTTTAGCCATCTAGCATCTTAAGCTCTTGGGGTTCCCAAAACAAGTGGCACAGTCTCCTCAAGGCGCAAAAGCCTGCCGAGAATATGCAAAGCCTTTGATAAAGGGTGCACTTAATTACAGAAAGCTTTTCCCCTCCCCCTTCCCTGTTCTGGCTTTGACTGACAGAACAAGTTCAAGAAAGATCCTTTTGATGAGATTTTGGACAGCATTTTCCAGCCTTATCAAGCACTGACAAAAACATCCCGATGCTGACTTGAGTCACAGAGGCTTAAAAGCATAATCTAAAAGAGTTCATCACTTGTGCCCCCACTCCCAGAAGAACTTCTCAAGGGGCTGGCCCTCAAGGCCTTATAGCCTAAACAAAGCTCTTTTATGCCAGATGTTTGGGGGCTGATTATGGTTGCTCAATGGGATGGGAATGACACCGAACTTTCCAATACCTCCTCTGAAGACAATTCTAGAAGTGAGATCGAGGCCTGGCAAAAACATGAAGTAGAAAGAGGTTATTGTAACCTTGGGGTAGTGGAATCATCTCTACCACTTCAGACCATGGGTTTGGAAGCTTTTTTTTATATTCTTATAAAAAAATCAATGCTGATCCAATATCTAGGTGTGCCTGCGGTGGGATACTAAATGCCACTGCTGCCCAGTGGGTAAGCGTTGCCCATTCCACCCCTTGTGCTGGACTTAGGGTCCATTGCAGTCTGCATTTTTGGAGTTGTTCTTCAACGGATGGTTGATGATGGTTGTTCATGTCTGATTTGAGCCAAGAACAACACCTGAGAACGTTTAGAGCACAATCCTAACCTGGAGTTAGGCCACCACAGTTAGGCCAACAAAGTATGGCTGGCACAAGGGGCACCGTAGAACGTATTTGGACCACTCTCGGAGTCGGGGGAATGGCTCATGTCTGACTGAGAATGGTCTAAACATATGTTACAGTGTCCCTTGTGCTGGCCAAGCTGTGCTGGCCTAACTCCAGGTTAGGATTGCACTCTGAGTTGATCCAGAAAGCTTCTGATACCAGCATGTATGGGAAGGCTTTGATCTTTCTGTTGGCACACCTGCTGCTAGCACGACTGCAAAGCAGTTTACGGCTGCTTTGTGGCACCCTGTGGCAGCGGGTCACATATTCCGCCAGTGCTAGAGCCACATAGGATTGGGCCAGTGATGGGATCAGCTAACGACTCGGGGGAACGCTGGGCGGGCAGCAGGACAGCTGGGTGGGACTTCTGGGTGATTGACAGCCCGTCCGTCCAGGTCCGCCGCCTGCCTGCCCGCCGCACAGGCTGCCCCCGGGTGGTGCGCCCCGCCGCTGCGCGCCCTGGCACCCGGGGGCCCCCACCCACCCACCCCGGTGAGCAGGCGCCCCCTCCAAGGCCAGGGCAGCCTGTATGGCGGGCGGGCAGGTGGCGGACCCGGACGGACGGGCTGTCAATCACCCGGAAGTCCCACCCAGCCTTCCTGCTGCCCGCCCAGCGTTCCCCCGAGTCGTTAGCTGATCCCATCACTGGATTGGGCCGAAAGACATGCATTTTGATGATCTGACTCTTTAACATGATTTCAGCGCGGACTAAAAAAAAACCCAGATAAACGGAAAAAGAATATGGAAAGGTGAGGATTTGAAAGCTGCATTTGCCTGTAAGGAAGTGGAGGAAGCCACCTTGCAAATGTTGAATGAAAAGTCGGCATTCACAGGCAAAGGATTATTATATCATACCTGAATGGGTTCCCTCCAGCCTCCCTATATCCGGTCTTCTCTCCGAAAAGTCCATTTGATAGCGAACTCTCTTTTCTCCTTTGTCTCATATCGGCATGCAAAGGAGGAGAAAATTAACATCGTACGCCATTCACAACACGAAATCCCTTTCACCTTGTAACTCTACAGAACTCTTTGTCAGAGCAAAAATAGCATTTCAGATTAGGCTTTACAGACATTTCCTTCTCAGAAATGGAGTGCAAATTAAATTTCAGAGGCAGATGCTTTTTTCCCCCTCTCTCTCTTCTTCTTCCATTTGTGTGCCACACTGGCTACTAGGCCAGCTTCTCTGGAAAGTTTCACATCACTTTTTACCTTAAACTATACACAAAGCTGTCAATCAGATCAGATATGGTAAGTGCATGCCTCTGAACATTTCAGAAGGCTGCCACCGTTGCAATCATCTCATACTTCCTGAGTACTTTCTGCAATTTCATATGTGACTGACGTGCAAAATAGTACGTTGTTGTGATCTTGGGTTTTCTGTCATGGCAAATAAGGAAGTTGTGCCCCATTTTCTAGATTCTTGCTCAGGAGGATCAAGATTATTTTTTTCCTAGGCTGTTCTTGAAAGTAAACAGCATGCTGTGTCCTTCACCAACAGGAATGATCAATATGCAATAAGCAGTTTGGAGATCTGTAACTAAACTACTGCGGCTTTTGGGGCTTGATGCTGTTTTGGGTCTTGTTGTGCCTGCCTTTGTGCTTAATCCATCATTGCCCATTGATGCAGACAAGCAACATCTCTGCCCACCTGCCTTGCTGGCAGCTCCTATATGTTGTGTGTGTGCACTGAAGGGCAGTGATGTGTTATAACTGCAATCTATCCTACCTGCTCAAACTGTGCATTTTAGGGCTGAAATGTTTAGAGCACAATCCTAACCTGGAGTTAGGCCGGCACAGTTAGGCCAGCAAAGTTTGGCCAGCACAAGAGACACCATAAAGCCTGTTTGGACCACTCTCAGAGTCAGGGAGGATGGCGCATGTCTGTGTGTTGGCCTTTCTGACTTCGAGAGTGGTCCAAAAATATGTTACGGTGTCCCTTGTGCTGGCCAAACTGTGCTGGCCTAACTGTGTGCTCCTAGGGCAGAGTCCTAACCTGCGCTGTAATAGGCAGGCCAGCTCATCTGTGCTGCATCCCCTAACGATGTTAGGAGGTGGTAGCAGCTCAGCGCTGGGAAAGGAGATATTTTCCCCTTGCCCCAAAGTAAGCCCCAGCCAGCCCTATGGGACTGCTCGGAACTGTGCCAGCAAAAGAGCAGGTGCAAGTCCACGTGGCCAGGTGAGGCCTGAATCAGGGCCGCCCAGCCCAGGGACGGGGGTTTGGATGCTGCCCAATGGCCGTGTCCTGCCTCCGCCCCCTCACCTCCACCCACAGCACTGCCGCCCACCTCCTGCCCACCTCTGGCATGCAGCACTGGTCCAGCAACTGAATCCGTGGCACAGACGCTCACCTTACAGCACATTTCTGACAGCCCTGTCCTGCACAAGAGCGCTGCGCCGGCACAACATCAGGTTAGGATTGCATCCTTAATGTATTAGTGGGGGTTCTTGTGTTTGTTTGTTTGGTCCCTGTCAGAGGCGGATCTATAGGGAGGGCAAAGCTCTAAGTGTTGCAAGAAGCCTTACCCTGTCATGTAAATCCCTCCTCTCCCTTGCTGCTGTAGCCAGTAAGCAATGCCAAGATGTAATGTTGCTTTTCCCTGTGAGGACTGGCTAAAACGGTGTAGGAGAGGAGTGATTTCCACTGCAAGGTTTCCACTGCAAGGCTTCTTGCAAAACTTAGAGATTTGCCCTCCCTTAGATCTGCCTCTGGTCCCTATAGACCTGGCTTGTTTCCTTCCAGTTCCCTTCCACATGGTTATCCAAAATCTGAATCTCTGCCACTCACAGCTTCAAGACTTGTTATGGCTCTTGAGTCCTGACAACGCCTCCTACTCGGATTCTCCTTAGCTGACAAGCAACAGACTACGTGCGTCTTGCTCCACACTCAACACACCTGTATCGCCAATCCTTGTGTGACTACAGGCAGAAAAGATGAACTTTCTACCATATGCCAAATGATGCCCAGAGCACGGTTCTGTTGGATAAAGATGCAGTTAGCAATGGAAATTCCGCCATAAAAGAGCCATGCTGCGTTCAGGGAGGATCCCTTGAAGCACAAACAGGAAACAAACATTTCTTCATCTTGCCACTACAATGCCCTGTAAAACCTGGAAGGCAAACCCTGGAAGCTAATTAAACTTGGCAACGCAACAATAAAAGTCTGCAAAGGTGTTCTTTATTCTAAGCAAATATTGTTGGAGCGGCTCAGTACGTACGGTATATATGGTCCTCTTTTTAAAAAAAACCAAATGAGCCTAGAGAGTGAATGGTAATTGCTTTTAAAAGGAAAAAAAATAGGGCAAAATGGAGATCCCAAGGAACACAAGTGACGCAAATTCCCCACCGTCTTACAGCACAATCTCAACCTCTCCTTGCACAGCAACCATTGCACTGTCCTAGGGCAGTGGTTCTCAAACCTTTTATCACCAGGGCCCACTTTCAGAATGACAATCTGTCCGGGACCCACCAGAAGTGATGTCATGGCCAGAAATGCCGTCAATGTGACGCCAGAGCCTGCTGCTTTCCTGAGAATGCAGCAATGAATTGGGTTATTTCTCAGCCATTTTCCAAGAGCAAAGTGAATCAAAAAGAAAACAAAAAGCCTAGTTACAACCTGGACACAAGCGAAAACACCACACAGCCCTCCCCCTTTCCTGAATCTCATCTTCCCAGATTTTCAGTATGGCTGTTCTAGGTGCTTCACGACCCACCTGAAATTGGCTCATCACGACCAGTGATGTCATGCAGGGGGTACGCGAGTACCGGTTTCTAGGATTACAGCTGGCCCCGCCCATTCACCCGCCCACTCGTCGACTCCACCCTCTGCAACGTTTGAATTTCCTGCATGTTTGAGTTGCCTGCATGTTCTCAGAGCCAGGCAGGCAGGCAGGCAGCGAGCGGAGCCTTTCCTTTCCTTGCCACTGAAAAATGAGTTGTTCTGGGGTTTTAACATGATGCCAGGCCTCCTTCACATGTTCTGGGGGTGCTGTGGAATACTGTTGCAACTGTTGGGTCAGTTTAAAATCATCTGAGGCCTCAAAAAGGGCTTTTTTCATGTCACTTCCTGCCACGACCTCACTTCTGGCTTATGACGTCACTTCCGGTGGGCGGGTCCCGACACGTGCCAATCAAAAGTGAGTACCTGTTATTAAATCATTTAGATGACATCACTGATCACGACCCATCGGTGCGCCCCGACCCACAGTTTGGGAACCACTGCTCTAGATAAAATGGGACCCACCAGAAGAGATGTCTTGACTGGAAGTGCTGCCGGAGCCGGCTGCTTTCCTAAGAATGCAACAATACGTTGGGTGATTTCTCAGCCATTTTCCAATCACTGAGTGAATTAGAAAGAAAAAAGCCTATTTACAACGTCGACACAAGCAAAACGAGCACACAACCTTTCCAGCATCCCATCTTCCCATATGGGATGTGGGGAAGCAGGGACTTCTCCTTTCAGGGGTGTACCTAGAGGGAGATCACAGCACTAGGTTTTGCAAGCAACTGCTCCCCCTCCCCTTTGGAGCCATTCCCAGCAGCTAGAGTAAAACAGAGGAGGAGGAGCTGCTTGCAAAACATAGTGCTGTGACCTCCCTGTAGGTATGCCACTGGCCTCAACAGGACCCACTGTATCCTCCTCCCCATCCCAGTTCTGGAAGTTCAACACAGGGCTTCCTGGACTTGCTGGTGCAGATCCGAATAGGCTCATTGTGCAGCCTGGGGCTTTAGAAATGTCCCCTTCCTCCAGCCTGCTCCTAGCCAGCCAAGGATACAGAAATGTGGTCTATCTGCAACAGAGATGGCTTAAACTGATTGATCAATGTTTGTCGACAGACAGGAAAGTTTGGCCTGGGAAAGTTCAGCCTTCTTTCCCACGTTGCTGCTCTGGACAGGAAGGGATATTCCACCCTGAGAAAAAACAACAACACCTTGTCAGTGCTAATTGCAGGAGCTTGTCAATCCATAATGTTGGCTACTTACCGATTGCCCGGAGTCTAATAGCCAGCCCCTCTGGAATACCCACCTCATCTCTATTCAGTAACCTTCTTCCCAGCCCTCACAATCCTCAAGACGGAGTTCATTAGCAAGACCAGTCTATACCTCATATTCACAGCATCAAGGTCCTTGCCCTAATTTGGAGCTAATGAGGATAAAATGAAGCCGAAAATTTCCTGTTTTTGAAAGGCATAACTGGAGGGAAAAGGGCAGGAGAGTGTGTGTGAAAACTTGCGAAGCTGCTAAGGGAAGAGGCAGCTCTTGCCAGGCCTTTTCACAGGGCACGGAGAGAACATGTTTGCCCAAGAACAGTCTGATCCCCAGAAACTTCAAGGATCCCTGTTTCCAAAGCACTGAGCATTTCATAACCGGAGCGGTTAGGAGAGTTAGGGCAAACCAAGGAAAATATTTCTTGACCCAGTGTGGTATTAGTCAGTGGAACTCCTTGCCACAAGATGGTGGTGGTGGTGATGATGGCGTCTGGCCCGGATGCCTTTAAAAAGGGGTTGGACAGATTTACAGAGGAAAACTCCATCACAGGTTACAAACCATGACGGGTGTGTCCAGTCTGAGATTAGCTGGTCTCTCATCAAGAGGGCCAGGTAGGAATTTTTTTTCTGTCATCCGAATTGGCCATGGATGGCAGGTTGTTTTTTTTTTTTGGTTTTTTTTGCCCACCCCAGACTGGTGAGGGAGTAATGGGTGTTCAGTAGGTTCCATGACTTAAAAGCTGGTTACTTGTGTTTAATAAAGTTAAACCTCAGTCCGGTGTCTTCCTTGGGGATGGTGCAAGGGTACTGTAATAGGCTGCTTTAGAATACTAGATGCAGGGGAGTGGCAGCAAGGTACAAGTATCTGGTTGTCTTGTGTGCTCCCTGAGGCATCTGGTGGACCACCGTGAGAGACACGAAGCTGGACGAGACCCAGCCTGATCCAGCAGGGCTTGTCTTATGTTCTTAAGCACAGTTTCTAGTTCCTGGTACTTGTCTCTAGTCTTTCACATTCCTCTATTGTCCTCTGAGGTGCCTTTTATTTTTATTTATGTTCACATTTTTATACCACCCTGCCTCCAAAGCATTCAGGGGGCTGTTCACAGTACGTGGTGGCGCTGCGGGTTAAACCGCTGCTGCTGGGCTTTCTGACCAGAAGGTTGGGAGTTCAAGATGGAGTGAGCTCCCGTCGCTTGACCCAGCTCCTGCCAACCTAGCAATTTGAAATCACCAAAAAATGCGAGTAGATAAATAGGGACCACTTCAGTGGGTGGGTAACGGCGTTCTGTGTGCTACGGGGTATAGTCATGCCAGCCACATGACTATGGAAGCTTTTCCTCGGACATACGCCGGCTCTACAGGCTTAGAAACGGAGATGAGCACCGCCTCCTACAGTTGGTCATGACTAGACCATTCGGTCGTGGGGAAACCTTTACCTTTTTTACACAGTCCATAATCAATCGAAGGGATTGGAGGCCACATCTAGCCTAGATGTGCTGCAGTCCCAGTCACATGTGTCTCCTATTGACATTCAACAAGCAAATTCCTTGGTCCTATTTAGCATATCGTCGTCTGGCTGCTCCTGCCTCAATACAATACCAGTCTGAGACAGTTCTGCTTGGTAACATAATCCGACTCGTTCTTTCCTTGAAATTGCTTGTCTTCCCTACCCAAGAAAGTAGGGAGAGTTAATAGATGTAGCACTTGACATGGGCAGTGACAGAAGCAAAGACTGGGATCTGGACTCGCTCAAGGTTATAACGGGCTAACTAATTTGCTGACAATCTCTCTGGCAGCCAAGTTTATCATTGCGAAGAAAGGCCTGTTGAGATCACTTCCGACTAACTCTTAAAAGCAAGGACTTTGTGCAGCTTGCTTGGCTGAGCTGAGCTGGTGGCACCCTGAGTGAGTCTCTGCACAAAGGAAGCACAAATCCTTCTTCCATTTCTGATGCTTTCAGTTCTCCTGCTGCTCTGTTTCCTAGGAATGCTGTTGATGCAACATCACCCAAGCTTCAGAGCGTGACTCTGGATTCAAAAGTAGGTGTAGTCATGGGGGCGGCGAGGGGGGGGAAGAGATGTACATCATTTCTGAGCAGAAAATTGATTCCCTGGAATCTTTCAAGCTGTCCACATTCCAGACAATTTAATTGTGTCTTCTTGTTCTGCGTTGCATTTTGTAAACATGACCAAATACAAAGAATTCTGCCACGATTGACGTGGAACCTCCCCTTCCATTTTCACAGGTTAAATAGAAGGAGCATCCATTCATTGCTGCTGAATGCAAGCTGATGACGTTTCGGAGTCGACTGCAGCATGACAAACAAGTGTTAATGCTCTCAGCTTTGATGTTCTGAAAACAACTCTTTTTGCAATGTATTCAAGATGTTGAAATGTGCTTCTACTACTCCTATATGTGTGGCAAATAATATAACTTACATGCCACTTAATCCTCAAGCCTTCTTCCTTTATGAAAGAGGCCAGAGTTTCAGCCAAAGAAAACTAAGCTGCATTTTAAAATAGAAGCTTGACTTGATCTCCATACTTGTCTGATATTCCTGTGCAGTTTAGGCTTAATAACCTGCTCCATCATACAGCACCATTGGTGTTATTCTTACAGTATTTTGCAATGTGTCTCTTTTTACCCAGTACAATTTTTAGTGCAAACCCAGTGCAATGGGTTTACAGCCGAGTCCTCTCCAAATGGCCACTGGTGTACCTAGCATGGCCAACAAGGCTGCTGGAAGTCTTCCTGTTGTGTCATCCTGTTTTAGGATGTCAAGGGTACTTTTGTCCCCTTGGTCTGAGGAACGCTCCAGCACCTGCTATGGGGCTACTCAATCCTACATCAGCAAAATATGGCACAGGCAGCGGGACTAGGGGTTAGGGTCAGGTGGAAGCCTCTGCAACCCTCCCCATCCCCTCCTAGGCCTGGTCCACCCACCCTGCCCAGACCCCGCCCCAGAACACCTCTGTGCCACTCCACCCTGTACAGAGGCCCTGGTGGATTAGGCTGTTACAAAACCACAGTTCTGTATTGGGTGAGTGTCCAAGAGACCCTTATCTCCCTTTTGAGATGCGAAAGGATAGAATGTTTAGCCTCTTATTTAGCAGTGGGAGCATCCTATGTCTTCTAGCATTTTGCAGATGAGACAAAATAGAGACAACCAACAGCTGATGTTCAAGCACCCACCTTTCTGCCAAAAAATCTACACATCGCTGAAGGGTGTCCCAAGCTCCTGGATATAGCTAGGAGCATTTGGCACGTGAGACAGCCGCTGCCTGATTGGGCGGGTAATTCCTTGCCACAGGAGGTGGCGATGGCGTCTGGCCTAGGTGCCTTTAAAAGGGGATTGGACAAATTTCTGGAGGAAAAGTCCATCGTGGGCTATAGGCCATGATGGGTTGTACAACCTCCTTACATTAATAGTAGGCTACTTCAGAATACCAGAGAGTGGCAACAGGATCCAGACATCATGTTATCTTGTGTGTTCCCTGAGGCATCTGGTGGACCACTGTGTGATACAGGAAGCTGGACTAGATGGGCCTTTGGCCTAATCCAATGGGGCTCTTATGTTCTTAATAAGGTCCAGATTAGGTTACAAGTTATTCTTTACCTCAGAATTGTACCTCAGAAATTTACCTCAGCGTGCCAGAATGGCAACAAGATGCAGGTATCTTGTTGTCTCATGTTCTCCCTGAGGCATCTGGTGGGCTACTGTGAGATATGGGAAGTTGGACTAGATGGGCCTTTGGCCTGATCCAGCAGGGCTCTGCTTATGTTCTTACGTTCTTTTTTTTTCTTTTCTCAAAATGATTTTATTTTCTACTATACAGTAATGGGAAAAGGAAGATGTTAATACAAAAAGGGAGGGGATAGTAACACAAGGTATACACACAAGGTCATGGAGAGATTACATACATATATTAAAATCTACTTTAATTAACTACAATGCATTTCTTCAGCAATTATTAATAATATGATACTGCCAAGCCAAGCTTCATATAATGTTAAGCAAATGTATCCATCAAAGTTAATTTATTAATCTATATTAGTAGTCTTAATATTCCATTGTCTGTCAGTGTAATCCAGTCTTTAAAATTGTCTGGAGCCAAGAAGTTTCAGCAGAAAAATATTATCATTGACGTCAATTCTTATCTTGCGCTATTCCTGATTCTCATTGGCCCCCTTTCTCTCCCTTGTTTTGACTGTTATCATAGTTTCTTCTTTCTCACTGAACAGGCAAAACATAGCAAATATTACCACTAAAAAAAAAAGAAAGACAAAAAAAGGTCTACATTTACTATAATAATAATAAGAGATATAAAATGCAGCCGAGGAGAAACTACTGCCTGTCTTTTGCTTTCAAATCTAATAAATTCTATCAGTGTAACACCCCTGTTCTAAACTTCAACATTCCAAAGAAAGAAAGAAAAATAGATAAAAATACAGAATCTTCTCCTTGGATTATAATATCTTATAAACTCAGTTTTATCTGGACATTCAGTTTTATTTAAGTTGAAAGGTAGTCTTAAAATATCGCTTTGTTATAAATCTTAACTTTATATCTAGTATAAAGACATCCCTCCCTTCATTAAATCATTCCAAATATCACATTTATATAATCTTAAATTCATACATTCCAACAGCCTATGCCTTATAAGTACAATTATATCTGGGCATTCAGATTAGTCCAAGGTCGGAGGGGGTCCTAAAATATCGCTTAATTATATATCTTAACTTTATATATCTGTAATTAGGACATCCCCCCCTCACTCAGATCATCTAAATAGCCCCTTTAAACGTTCTTAAATTCAAACATTCCAACAGCATAATTAATCTTGTCCCAGTTGAATTCTAATATTCTCTTTCCATAGGGTGCACACATTTCGAAACTAGCATTAAACTAACTTTAAAACTAAAGACTAAAAAGAATTAAAACTTTAAGCTAAAAAAGATTAATCTGTTTGATATTTCATCTCTTCCACCAACTGATCATCATTTTAAACATCTGATCTTACTTTCTTATAGTGTCTTAAATAGCAAATAATTCTGATTTCTTACTATTAATTCTATTACCTCTATTCCAAAAGCCACCCATTATATTTTATCATTATATGTTTTACCCCTATAATTCAGATTCCTCACCTTCACATTAAACATATTTCTTAAAAGTCCACATAAATTTCAATAATTTAAAATAGTCCAATTTAATTTTTTTAAGTTTTCTTTTCCTTCTGGTCTTCTAATTCTTTCAGCATAAATCTTAAGTTCATTGTGAAGAGGGAGTTATTTTCTCAGAATTATCACAGCCATAGTCTTCCATCTCAAAGTTCAATACAGATTCTTTGGCAGTGAACTCCAATGCTATGTTCTTCAAGCTGCATTCCACCGACTCCATTTTTTTTTTCAAAATGATTTTATTTTCTACTATACAGTAATGGGAAAAGGAAAATATTAATACGAAAGGGGAGGGGATAGTAACACAGGTATACACATAAGGTCATGGAGAGATTACATGCATATATTGAAATCTACTTTACCTACAATACATTTCTTCAACAATTATTAATAATATAATACTGTTAAGCCTCATATATTGTTAAACAAATGTATCCATCAAAATTAATTTATTAATCTATATTAGTAGTCTTAATAATCCATTGTCTGTCAGTGTAATTCAATCTTTAAGATTATTTGGAGCCAAAAAGTTTCAGCAAAAAAATATTATTATTGACGTCAATTCTTATCTTACGCTATTCCTGATTCTCATTGGCCCCCCCTTTTTTTTTCTCCCTTGTTTTGACTAAATGTTATCATAGTACATTCTTTCTCACTGAGCAAGCAAAGCATAGCAAATATTACCACTAGAGAAAAGAAAAAAAACAAGACAAGAAGGAAAGGATTGCATTTGCTATTATAATAAGTGATATAAAATGCAGCAGAGGAGAAAACTACTATCTATCTTTTACTTTCAAACCTAATACATACTATTAGTGTAACACCCCTGTTCTAAACTTCAACATTCCAAAGAAAAAAAGAGGGGAAAAAAAAGATAGGTAAAAATGAAGAATCTTCTCCTTGGGTTATCAATCACTAGTCAATCACTAGTATCAATCACTTGGTTATAATATCTTATCATTTAAGTTGAAGGGTAGTCTTTAAATATCGCTTTATTATAAATCTTAACTTCCACCGACTCCATTTTAAAGGGGATAAAAAATATAACATGCTTTCCTCTTCTTTTTTTTAAAATCACAAATAGATGAGAGTCAGTTGGTTTTGTATTAATTTAAATTTATCTTGTCGAACACTTTTGCACTTTCTTTTTGTACTCCAGCTGGGGTCTTTGATGTTTTTCAGGCTTTTTTCCTCCTTCACCCCTCTGAGATTCTGGCGGCCATCTCTCTTGCCAAAAGCAATTAAAACGTCTCCAATCTCTCAGTCCATTATTTATTTGTCCAGGTTATCATCCATTCTTCTCCTCCTCCTGCTCTCTGCTTTCTCTGTGCCAAAATCTGCAACAGAGGCTTGATTACAAATCCAGATGAAAACATTCCCGACGCCATCCGTGATCTTTTCTAACGAGGCAAACAACATTTGCCTGCAGTCCACGTAGGTGGTGCAGGATTTTCTCACCCTTCTGCTCCAGGCTCCCAGCGTTCCTCCTGAGATTGCCATTCCCAGGATTTAGCTGGCAAATGCCTATGCCCTGGGTTTCCTTTCCTGAAAACCACAGGCTGAATACCCCATCGGGCTTCAGATAAAAGGCGAGAGTGTGGTCTCTTCTTCCCCTGTGGAAGAAGCATGCCTGTCCATGTTGGCTAGCCCCGCCTCACTATGTTCTTATGTTCTTAACAGCATGTCCTACACTGACTTTTGAAGCAGCGTATGTGCGAGTAAAGCGATGATAGTCATGTCTGTTTTGAAACATAATTCCCTCCAAAGAGAATGGCTTTCCCAGATGCAGGAGACAATGACATATAGCACTTTCAGCATAGTGTCATCATGTCTTCCAAGCATCTCAATAAATGTGCAAAGGTAGAAATTCTTCTCTTTTATCAATCCACACCCAATTCCAGCCTCTCCTCCTGCACCAATATTCTTTTCAGAAACTGCACTGGTGGCCATTTCTGGGCATGACCTTCAGCTGCAGCTGAACAAACACAACTTGATCAGCTTTGCTCATTCTCATCCTGTTCTACAACGTTAAGAACTGTCTTCTAGTTCAGAGGTTCTCAAGCTTTTTCACTTTTTAGAATGGCAATCTGTCTGGGATCCACCAGAAGTGATGTCAAGGCAGGAAGTGCCTTCATTGTGATGCCAGAGCCTGCTGCTTTCCTGAGAATTCAGGAATAAGGTGGGTTATTTCTCAGCCATTTTCCAATAGCAAAGAGAAAGAAAAAGCCTATTTACCTTGACACAAACACAACAGCCACACAACCCTCCCCTTTTCTAGCATCCCATCTTCCCATATTTTCACTATGGCTGCTTTAGGTGCTTTGTGGCCTACCTGAAATTGGCTCATGACCCACTGGTGGGTCCTGACCCACCGTTTGAGAACCACAGTTCTAGTTAATTCCTGTCTTCACATTCTCCAAGGCAGAGGCAAGGAGATTTCTGCCCAAATCCCAACCAAATCCCAACCAATCCCAACCAATGCAGCTGCAATGCCGCCCCTAGGTGGGAGCAAATGGAGGATGCCTCTCCATGACTACCCAGAAGCACGTTTGTCCTCTTCTCTGCAGTTTGCAGATATGAGAATCAAGGTATCCTGCTTTCGAAACTGGTGCAGAACAGACCATCCCAGAGTTGATCAATACCATATAGGTCAAGAGCCTTTAGCAGTGTGTAAGGGGAGGAGGGAGGCCTTAGGCCAGTGATGCTGAACCTATGACATGCGTGTCAAAGGTGACACACCATAACATTTGTCGTGACACACTATCATTCACAAAACCTGAGAAAAACTGAGTTTTTTCTACTCATTTTTCATGTTTGTAAGTATTTGATGTTTCTTTATATAATATATAGTGCCACAAATGATTGGACTGTATTTTTTGTTTAAATAAATGAATATAAAGGATAGTTTCTTTTTTGTTTTTTTGGGTGTGTGTGTGTGACACACCAACAGAGTCAAGTTAAGCATTTTCCAAAGTTTTGACACACCAAGCCCAAAAGGTTCGCCATCACTGCCTTAGGCAATGACCATTTGTGTGTGAAATTCACTGGAAGTGCCTTTCTAAGGCTTCCAGAAGGCTTTCTGACACCCTCAAAGCATGGCACCCAGGACAATGTACCCTCCAGCCCAGTAGTGTCATCTGGCAACGAGCTGCCGGAACGCTAGGCAGGACTTACCGCTTGATTGACAGGCTCTCTGTGACGCGTCGCTGCCTGCCCGCCCACTGCAGGGGCTCCTTCCGGTTGGCGCACCCCTCTGCTGCTTGCCTAGGCACCCAGCGCCCCCCCCCAGGCAAGCGGGCACCCCCTCCGAAGCCAGGGGTGCCCGTGTGGCGGGCGGGCGGGCAGGCGGCGACGCGTCACCGATGGGCAGCCAATCAGGCGGTAAGTCCCGCCTAGCGTTCCGGCAGCTCGTTGCCGGATAACACAGCTGCTCCAGCCCTGCCTTAGCTACCCCACTGGTGTGGATAGAAGGGTTTCAAATACACATAGATGTTCCTATTTTCCACCATGAAAGGTTGAAGAGCCTGTCATGAGCACCGCTGTAGGACAAAGACATCGACACACAATAGGGATCTTTGTAGTATGTTGGTGAAAAGACAGCCGCATGGTACTGAGGCATCATTCACTAGGAAGCAGGGGTCCGCAGAAGCTCACATGACTGGGACGGTGCAGAACTTGAGCCGTCTTTCACCTGATACAATTTCTGAAAGGGCAACAGAATCCTGTGGGCTTCATCCCATAGTCCTTTCAAACAAAATACAGCTCATCGCTGTTCTCCCCTTAGCAGGGGTTGCCCCAGAGCCTCTGTCCATTGTGCTTATCAAAAGATTCACCTGCCACTTCTCTTGAAATATTGACAGTTTAGGAAGTCTCAAAGAGGAAGAGTCTTTTGTGGCCAGCCCATGCCTCAGGGAACTAAGGTTGGGGTGCTGAACTTAGCTAGGAACTGAGAATGGTCAGAGATATAGAGTAGACATTTGGTGACACGACTGTAGACTGTTACCGGAAGAGACAGGATTGGCTTTTTTAAAGTATAAAATTGCTGTATTCTCTAAGCTTCGTGTATTTCTTTGCAAGATTATATCAGTGAAATAATACATAAAAGCAATGAAGTCTTCAGATGCAAACATTTGGAACGCAATCCTAACCTGGAGTTAGGCTGGCACAGTTTGGCCTGCAAAGTTTGGCTGACACAAGGGCCACCGTAAAATGCGTTTGGACCATTCTCGGAGTCAGGGAGCATGGCACACGTCTCTGTGTTGGCCCCTCTGACTCCAAGAGTGGTCCAAACATACTTTATGGTGTCCCTTGTGCTGGCCAGACTTTGTGCTGGCTAACCTTGTGCTGGCTAACTGTGCAGGCCTAGCTCCAGGTTAGGATTACACCCTTGCACAGTTTTTACAAAGATACTCCCATATGAACATTTTATGTTTTTAGGCCTCCAGCCAGACATTTTGTGCAGAACGGAGCCCAGGGTAAGTGGGTGGAAATCACTACCGCATAAGCAGGACATAACTACAAGTTACTTATTGCAACCACACCCAGGAATAATGAACCATGATGCAAGAAACTGGGACTGCACCTTTATGAACTCTTTATAGGAATATGCAATGGACTAAATTCAAGGCATCAGGTGTTGGTAACACTATCTGGGCTAAGGCAGTAGCCACCTCACTGCATAGCCATCAGCCTCACCCCAGTGCAGGGAAGCTACACTATTGCTCTGAATGTTGAGGCCATTGGACTTAACGTAGGGACGGCCCTGCTATAAGGCCAGTTGAACCTATTGCCTAAGGTGACAAGCTGGGCAAGGACACGAGCTGGTGGTTGGGGGGGGGCACACCCTGTGTTAGCCTGGCTTGTGTTAGCCTGACTCCCCTGGCTTGCCACCTCACATGGCAGCTCCAACTGGTCCCTACTACAGAAACCTGTGCCTTGTGACCTCGAGGTAAATGTCCATCACAGGTTACAAGCCATGATGGGAATGTGGCACCTCTTGGTTATAGAAGTAGGCTACTTCAGAATGCCAGGTGCAAGGGAGTGGCCACAGGATGCATTGTACCTTGCTGTCTTATGTGCTCCCTAAGGCATCTGGTGGGCTACTGAGAGATACAGGATCCTGGACTACCTGTGGCCTGATCCAGTGGGGCTCTTCTTATGTTCTTAGGTGGAGAAAAAGGCAAATCAGCTGAAGACAGATGGAAGACGTGTAAGCCAAGCCAAGCCAATGGCAAATAACTCAGAAACAGAGGCAGATCTAAGGGAGGGCAAAGCTCTAGGTTTTGCAAGAAGCCTTACCCTGCAGTGGAAATCACTCCTCTCCTGCACCGTTTTAGCCAATCCTCACAGGGAAAAGCAACATCTTGGCGTTGCTCACTGGCTACAGCAGCAAGGGAGAAGAGGGATTTACATGACAGGGTAAGGCTTCTTGCAACACTTAGAGCTCTGCCCTCCCTGTAGATCCGCCTCTGCTCAGAAATGAGAAATCTGCTCGTCCCTCACTGAGAGCAATGGGACCACTTTTAACCTGTTGGCACTTGCAGCTTGCTGGTTCCAAGTGACACAGAGTTTGGAGAAGGACTAAAGTGCCACTGGCAGGCTTGCATCATCTCCAGTCTGTCTCCAAGGGACATCCAACGTTTAATATTCAGCATCCTTGTATAGTGCCTGTTCAACTGTGACCTACCATGACGTTCCCCAGGGTGGCCAGAGCAGTGGGTGTAGAGCTGACCCACGATGCCCGATGGCAGCCCCATATTGAAAAAGATGGAGTTAGTCGTGAAATTGACTTCGGTCGCTTTTTTTCGCCCCTCTGTGGCCTCCTAAGACTTGTGCTGGGTAGCTCATTTCTCACTTCAAGTTCCTCCATCAAGTTCTCCATTTTCCCTGGGCAGAGAGCTATTATCTCACCTTGCTATTTCTTTCTTGGAGTTTGTTGCAACTATTTGTTTGTCGGCGGGGGGGGGGAGCGCTTTGCTTTTCTAGTCCATTCCTGCTGCAGCTGTTAGAGACCCTCCGACAGCATTTCATCACCGCCATTCCCCGGTTCCCTCTGCACATCCCGTGAATGACACCTGTGTGGCAGATGGTGCAAATGACCTGGTATATATTTTTTCCGGATCGATGGAAGAAAACGAAACTGTCAGCCCGGTGATGGCTCCAGCCTCCTGCCTTATGGCATTAAAGGCTGCTTACAGGGAGCAACTTGGCCTGAAAACAATTTAGATTAAAATACCCTGGACCTTTGTGGGAAGATTTCAGACGGCATCTTTCCATGCACTTTGTGACCCCATTTTTATTTTTATTTTATTTTTTTGGTCCTGTTTTGGCTCAGCAACACACACATTTTTTGGGAGGTAAAGGTTCTGTATTTCACTTTGGTTTCCCATACTTGGCTTTAATTAAACTCAAAGGCTGTTGGGCTTTGGGACTTCACCTTTCTTCAGTGCTGTTAAACTCACTTTTTCTCTTCTTCGAGTTACAAAAGCATTTCCTGGGTACTTTCTTGCCAACCTCTATAGACTTCCAAAGCAGGGCTTAGATTTTAGTGACTGAGGAGGGCAGAAGTTCTGGCTCAGTGGGAGAGCACAGGCTTTGCATACAGAACGCCCCAGAAATGGCCTCTGGCAAGTGTAGGTAGAACTCGCCAAGGTTTCTTGGGCAGGGGCTGCCAGGCACTGCTGGGCACACCGATCCCCATGGAGCAATGGTCTGAGTCAGGGTAGGACAGCTCAGAGTGCTCATAGATGTGCTGTGCTTGTGGCCCTCTCTTTTGAAGAGAAGGGAAGTGACGTAAAAGGGTTTGCTTTCTGATTAAAAAGGTAAAGGTTTCCCCACGACCGAATGGTCTAGTCGTGACCGACTGTAGGGGGCGGTGCTCATCTCCGTTTCAAAGCCTGTAGAGCCGGCGTTTTGCCCAAGGACAAGCTTCCGTAGTCATGTGACCGGCATGACTCTACGCCGTAGCACACGGAATGCCATTCCCTTCCCACCGAAGTGGTCCCTATTTATCTACTTGCATTTAGGTGCTTTCGGACTGCTAGGTCGGCCGGAGCTGGGACAAGCAACGGGAGCTCACTCCGTCGCGCAGTCTTGAACTCCCAACCTTCTGGTCGGAAAGCTCAGCAGCAGCGGTTTAACCCGCTGCGCCACCACGTCCCTTTGTCCCACGTTGCTTTCTGATTAACGGAATGCTAATTACAGTCCCTTCAATGGGATGCAGAGGTGTGATGAGCCAAGAGGGAGGGAGGGTGGGAGAGGGGGATGGGAAGGCCAGCAGGTGTGCCGGCCCAGGAGAGAGGCGGGCCCAGGATTCAGCCATAAGGCCAAATCCTAGACCCGTTCCCAAGGCTGTGCGGTCTCAATTTGGGCCATGCGGCCTCCATTTAGCAGGTGCAGATCTGAGGAGCACATAGGGGAGGTTGATGCCTCCCCTACGGTAAGGGCACATTGTGTAATAGGAGTGCCAGCCCAATCATGCAACAGGTCACACCGACTCCTTCATCTGAGGGGACTAGCAGACCTCTTGGGCGCTCCCAGGCACTCCACCACCTCCTCTGGCTATCACTGGCCACCTCCGTCCTGCTGCCAAGAGAGGCTTGCTATGGTCGCTCACATGGTCTCGGCTCTCTACAGCAACCCAAGACAGGGAGCCCGGATGAAAGGCCATGAGGAGGCGACGGTACTTCCTCAGGGTACACTTCCTGCTAGCGGGACAGAGGAAAGGAAGTAATAGGGTATGCCTAATTGTGGCCTTGTGGCAGTGTTCCAGGCCGCGACACTGTGCAATAGAAAGAAGCACTTTGCATCAATCATTTCTCTCTTCCATTACAGCGAGGACTGTTATGTTCCGCTCTATTAGTCTCCAAAGCTCTTTCCTTAATCCCACAGAGTAGATTTGTAGCACACTTTAAGGAAGGCCTCAAATTGTGCACAACCTCTTTAGTTGATGCCATACACAGATATGTACATAACGGCTCCAGTGAATCTCTTTCACAGAGAGACTGTTCTTGTTAAGGATCTTCGCGTGCATAGCAAAGATGTGAGCAATGCTTGGGGAAAAGAGAGGAGCATGCTAAATTGATCTGGCTTGTGTTTCTGACTGCAGTACCTCTCCATCTCCCAAATATTCCCTTAGAACATTAGTCATGGGGATGGGACTTTGCAGGAAAGCTGATCCCAAGAGCTTGACGAGTACTTTGTGCTAAAGTATAATTTGTTGGAAGAGAAGAGCTGAAAGAGTTCAAGGATAAATTCTTACAACCTGATGACGTTCCACTAAGAAGGATGCTGGTGTTGGTGGCTTAGAGCCCAATCCTGAACTGCCTAACTGCAAAAGGCTACCACTGCATCCAGCACAGCCATTCATTCATCCCCTTTCCCTGGGGAAAGACCTGCCACCCACAATGGGGCTAACTCAACTCACCACCAGCAGTGAATCAAGCAGCCCCGTGTTGGGCTGCCTGAGCCATCATCAGGGATAAGATCTGGTGGTGGTGGAAGCCACCGCTGGGTCCCACCCCCTCATGGCTGGCTCCTCCCCTCCCCCTGCCTGGTTCCTTCCCCCTCCCCGCCCCAAACAAGCTTACTGCTGGAGCACCGGCTGGCCACCTGCTCATTTTGGGGCCTGGTGCTACGGAATGCTCACAGCATTTTCACCAGTGGTACAGACGTACTCAGCGGTGTCATGCAGCCGGAACGCTGGGCAGGAGGAACGGGTGAGCGGCAGCCCACCCGTTGCGTTCCGGTCCGTTTCGCCGTCTTCCCCACCCCCGAAATGGACCACGAAACGGACCAGAACACAACAGGCAGGCTGCCGCTCACCCGTTCCTCCCGCCCAGCATTCCGGCTGCATGACGCCGCTGGACGTACTGCAAGCGATAAGGGCCTTCTGGATCAGGCCTTTAGCTTACCATGGCAAGTTCAGGATTATGCTTACTGACTTTGCAGAGAATGCATGTGTTGCATAATTGGAAGAAAAAGGAGTACATTGGATTGGGTGCATACTTTGGGAGCAAGATAAGAGTGCAAAATGTAGTATTAGGTGCAGAATTTGATCTCCAAAGAATCTGAGAGATTGTTTCTTCCAATCATCATGTTTCTAGGACTGATATTTATTTATTTATTTGTTTACTTACTTACTTACTTACTGCCTTTCTCAGTGTTTACAAGGCATCCAAGGCAGGTTACGTAGGTGGGTGAATCCTAAACCACCTCCTTCCAAAGGGTTTTTTACAGTATTGTTCTATGAGAGGAACTTACAGAACCCTCCACCCACCAGATGTTTCCCATCACGGTGTGGTCATATCTTCTGGCTGCGTGCTATTGAGCTCCCACAGGCAACTGCTAATCAAGCCCAGGCAGGAACTCAAGATCTTGACCATTACTGTCAGTCTCGCCACACTTCCCCCCCCACCCCAGTCTGTCACTGCAGTTGGCTCATCGCCGATGCCATCCTTTCATGGTGTGTTATAGCACTTGGCCAGCGTGGCTTCATGTCTCTCCTCCAAGAACATGACCTGAATTGCTCCTGCTTGGCAATTTGGGCAGTATGACAGCTCAACCACTGAACCACATCCCCCTGACTTTGAATTGATGAATACATCTGGACAATGCATGTGAGATCTCAGAAGGCAATCAGGTTAATAGTAATCTATTCTAATCTAATAGTAATAGGCAGAAGATAAGATCAAACCAAAGCAACAGAACCTTGGACAGCTCCAAACTCAGGACTGGATCGAAGAAGGTGTTGAGTCAGACCGTGCACATGTACCTGGTCTCTCCCATGCTCAATTCCCTTGTTGAAGTGAAGCGCCTTCAACAAGTCTGGGGCCTAAGACTCCATACCCTCTCTGCTATTGTCCACTGGGCACATTCTCTGTGTGGGTATGTGGATACTCTGGAGTGTGAGATCCTTGGGGCTGAGGATGCTGCTGGTCTGGTCTGGCTTGGGGTCAGACTTGGAGCTGCCACAGGCTCAGGGCAGTTTACAGGGCAGACTTTGCCTTGGTGCCGCTCTGGTCTGTGCCTCTGAGCCCCGGATTCAGATGGCCCTTTGCTCTCTGCCTCAGTGTGGCCAGGTCACTGCTAATAGTTGGAGCCATGAAAATATGTTGCCTTACCTAGAAGGACTAAAAGCAATGTCAAAAAATAAGAAGAGCTATGCATTTGTGTATGTTTCTATATATGAAACATACACAATACAAATGCATAGCTCTTCTTATGGCTCATTCCTCTCATTTGTCCAGATTCTGAGAAAGATGGTGATGCACAATGGACCAGCCTTGGCATGAACCAGGACAAATGTTGTACGGCAACTGGGGTCTTTACGTATCGCGCCAGATTTTAATCCTTTCCTCTTTCTGGGATTGGATGGCACTTCTTGCAGGCCAAAGGAACAGTGATGTACATTGGGTGGTCTGGATCCAAAAAGACAGCTGGTTTCCAAAGAGGCAGAGGAACTAGAGATCAAATTGCCAACATTCGCTGGATCATGGAGAAAGCAAGAGAGTTCCAGAAAAAAACATCTACTTCTGATTCATTGACTATGCCAAAGCCTTTGATTGTGTGGATCACAACAAACCGTGGCAAGTTCTTGAAGAGATGGGAGTACCAGACCACCTTATCTGCCTTCTGAGAAACCTGTATGCGGGCCAGGAAGCAACAGTTAGAACTGGACATGGAACAACCAATTGGTTTAAAATTGGGAAAGGAGTATGACAAGGCTGTATACTGTCACCCTGATTATTCAACTTATATGCAGAGTACATCATGAGAAATACTGGGCTGGATGACTCACAAGCTGGAATCAGGATTGCTAGGAGAAATATCAACAACCTCAGATATGCAGATGACACCACTCTAATGGCAGAAAGTGAGGAAGACCTAAAGAACCTTCTGATGAGGGTGAAAGAGGAAAGTGCCAAAATCGGCTTGAAGCTCAACATTAAAAAAAACTAAGATCATGGCAACCACTCCCATCACTTCCTGGCAAATAGAAGGGGAAGAAATGGAAGCGGTGACAGACTTTATTTTCCTTGACTCCAAGATCACCACAGATGGTGACTGTAGCCATGAAATTAAAATCTTCCCATACTTCTTCGGAAGAAACCTATGGTGAACCTAGCTTAATAAAAAGCCGAGACCTCACCTTGCCAACAAAGGTTCGCATAGTCAAAGCTATGGTTTTCCCAGTAGCAATGTTCGGATGTGAGAGCTGGACCATAAGAAAGGCAGAGCGCCGAAGAATTGATGCTTTTGAATTATGGTGTTGGAGAAGACTCTTGAGAGTCCCCTGGACTGCAAGGAGATCCAATCGGTCAATCCTCCAGGAAGTCAAGCCTGATTGCTCCCTGGAAGGACAAATCCTGAAGCTGAAGCTCAAGTACTTTGGCCACCTCATGAGAAGAGAGGACTCCTTAGAAAAAACCCTCATGCTGGGAAAGATGGAAGGCAAAAGGAGAAGGGGGCGGCAGAGGATGAGATGGCTAGACAGTGTCACTGAAGCAATGAACATGAAATTGGGTGAGCTCCGGAAGCTAGTGGAGGACAGGGAGGCCTGGTGTGCTGTGGTCCATGGGGTCGCGAAGAGTCGGACACGACTTAGCGACTGAACAACAATCAGTGCATAAATAGCTCGTTTACCATGCCTGTGGTTCTATGCAATTGTTTTGTTTTGAAAAAGACAGCGAGGCAACTAGGGAGGGGGCGGGAAGAAAGGAGGTAGAAAATTTATCTTATTTTTAAAAGGATAATCTCATAACCATTGCAAAGCTCCCCTGGGGTCTTCCGCTTTTGCTCTCTCTTGCTCCTTTTCAAGAGACTGAAGTCACAAAGTTAATTGCATCCTCCTGTGAACAGAAACTATTTCTCAGCATCCTATTTTATGCGGCCTTATAGCCTCCGTCCGTAACATATTATTGAAGCAAATTGTAGCAGAGAACTTTATTTTTCAGGGTGGCCTCGTTCAGACAATGGCTTTACAGTCTCCTTTGAAAGCAAAAGACGATTAAGCTCAAGCTACTTAGTTGCTTTCATTCTCACCTTGAACGTTCACGCATTTTGTTCTACCTTGGCAAGAACCGGCCTCCCTCCAGCTTGATAAACCTGCACACCTGCAATGTCTATATACCGCTAAAATGTGGATGGCCAGAAGCCATTCCTTCTTGTCATTTACTACATGCCGTAGTGCTCACATCAGTCCTTGTCATGCTCAGCCTCGGCAGCCGAGCAACATTGACAAATAGCAGCAAATTGGGTTTGGCAGCTATTTGAAACTGACAACAAGCTGGAGACCCCCACTGCCAAAAGGATGAAATGAAGACGAATTCGTCTCCAAGTGTCTGGCGCAATTTGTCCCTAGAGAAGTCGGTCTTCCACATGGTGGATCAACAGTCAACTGGCTCACTGGTTTGCGTCTGGCTTAAGAACTGGTGCCATTGCATCAAGCACAGATACAGCTTCAGGAATAGACCCAACTCACTGCCAGGCTTATAAAGTTCCATCTGTTTAACATCTTTGCTTTAAAAAGCAAAGCGACTGGAAGAAAAGAGGAACGCACGTGAAAATAAAAATGTAGAGTAAGACTTGCCTTTTTGGAAGACAAGCTGCTTCATCAGCTCCTCTCATGTAGCATCTGCTTCTGGTACTCTTGCTCAGTGGTTTCCAAACTATCCTTCTTGCAATGCCAGGATTCCCTTGGGGCTTACCAGGTGTTCCATGATGAGAAGATTGGCAATAGTGTACAGGTTTCCGTGCAAACAACTATGTCCACCATGTGTGATCTTCCACTGTACAATGCAGAAGATGGAGAGTCCTGGGATGTTCGAGGACAATGACAGGCTTTGGCCAAGTTTCCACACAGGTGTAGAAGGGGTAGAGGAGGTGGGTAGAGGAGTAGAGGGGTAGAGGAGGTGGGCAAGTCTGGTTGAAGGAGAGCAAGGAATGGAGGCAAGGCAAGGCAACATGGGCAAAGACAGGCCTGTGATCAGCTCTGGCTCACGCAGATGTATGGCCCAATCCTATGCTTTGGTCATGATAGCAGGACTTGTATTCTGCCACTGCAAACAGCCTGACACCACCATAAACAGCTTATCATACTTAAGAAGGTTCTTAAGAAGGCCCATCCTCAACACTTCCTCTTCGACTCCATTCTCTACTTCCAGGGGGTGGGAAGAGGAAGGAGGTGGCAGCGAGTGTGACTGAGTGTCCCGTTTCAGGCATTGGGAGAGTTTTGGCCAGGCCTGCACGATCCCAATCAGGATTGGGTTCCTTAAGACTGAGGGCGCAATCCTCATCAACTTTCCAGCACTGGGATAAGAGCGACGCAGCTCCGAGGTAAGAGAATAAATATTCCCTTCCCTTGAGGAGGCCTCTGTGACTACTACTCCACTGCAGGATGCAGCACATTCCCCATTGGCACAGCTCTATCAGTGCTGGAAAGTTGGCTAGGATTGCGCCCTGAAAGTAAATGCAATTAGGTTGTAAATATGCCTTTTTAAAATTGAAGAACATAAGCCCTGCTAGATCATGTCAAGGGCCTATCGAGTGCAACTTCCTGTATCTAACAGTGGCCTGACATTATATTCCAGTGAATTTTGAATTTGACCAGCACAGACTTACAAACAGAGTCAGTTCCATCTAGCGAGAAATTCATTTTGGGGTTCTGTCACCACATTCAAGAAGTCCAGATAGTATCCCCTAAATGTAGAACCCCAAAATGAAGTTCTTGGCAGATGTCAACTCTGGCAACAGGAGCCCCAGTTCTTACAGGAGGTCTGTTACAATTGCTTACAATGATGATGATGCCAACTACTCAAACTAAGAGCGCAATCCTAAGCTGTAATTAGGCAGGCGCAGTTAGGCCCGCACAGTTTGGTTTGCACAAGCGCCACCGTACAGCGCGTTTGGACCACTCTCAGCACATAATCCTACCCAGCGCCGGAATGGCGAGGCTGGCCGGTCAGCGCCATATCCGACGCTGGATTGGGGAGGCTGGAGCCACCCCATGCCCAAGGGCATGTTTGCGCCCAAGGGCATGTTCGAGCAGAGCTGAGGAGACCGCATGGCCCGAATTGGGGCTGCGCGGCCTCGAGATGAAGCCTTGGATTTTGCCTTATGCCTGAATCCAAGGTCCTCCTCCCTCCCACCAGTGGTGTCATCTAAATGATTTAATAACAGGTACTCACTTTTGATTGGCACGTGTTGGGACCCGCCCACCGGAAGTGACATCATAAGCCGGAAGTGAGGTCATGGCAGGAAGTGACATGGAAAAAGCCCTTTTTGAGGCCTCAGACAATTTTAAACTGACCCAACAGTTGCAACAGTATTCCACAGCACCCCCAGAACACGTTAAGAAGGCCTGGCATCATGTTAAAGTGACCCAACAGACCCAAAACCCCAGAGCAGCTCATTTTTCAGTGGCAAGGCAAGGCAAGGCAAGGCTCTGCTTGCTGCCTGCCTGCCTGCCTGGCTCTGAGAACATGCAGGCAACTCAAACGTGCAGGAAATTCAAACGTTGCAGGGGGCGGAGTCGACGAGTGGGCGGGGCCAGCCATAATCCTAGAAACCGGTACTCGCGTACCCCCGCGTACCCCCTGCATGACATCACTGCCTCCCACCCTTGTCCCGCCTATGTCCCGCCCATGCCCCTCCCATGTCCCTCCCAGAATTGCCCTCTCCCTGCCCACTCCTTCTCCCATCCAACAATGGCACCTTCCTCGTGCCGGCTGATGCGAGGGAGGCATGGCAAGGGTGCAACTGAACGGGCGCTGCCTGTAGCATGGGTCCCATTGCTTTAGCGCCAATGCGGGGGTGCCACTTGGCACCCCCACGTCAGTGCTAGGTGTGCAGCTGCAATGCAAACATGCTTTACGGTGTCCCTTGTGGCAGCCAAACATTGCTGGCCTAACTGTGCCAGCCTCACTCCAAGTTAGGATTGCGCTCTCTGACACTGCAGAAGGATTCAGTGCAGGGGAATACTGGCAGATTTTTTTCACAGACAGGCAGCACAAAGCATAGACATTAGGGTGCATAATTTATGTACGCTCATAATAGACTTTCTTCTGAATGGTGGGACTTTCAAGATTCAGAGAAGTGAAAATTACTGCAGTAAATCACTCACGTTCTAAGAACCCTGGGACTCTACAGCAGCCCATACAATGATATACTTACCTTACAATGCCTTTTTTTGGGGGGGGGGAAGACTAATTACTTTCTTCATTTGGAATATGGGTGAGCGACCAGAATGGAGAGGGAGCAGTGATGTATGTGAATCTCATTTAGCACTACCATCAATAAATGAGAAATCCCCAGATGGGATATGAATTAATCCACCAGGTTTGACTTCTGATGCAGGTATTGTGTTATTTATTTTAAAATGACTATATTTCTAAGCTTGTAATGGTTCGAAAAAAATCACCAGGGCAATTAATTATTTATAATTAAGGAACAAATATAAATTGCTTTCTATTTATTTACAAATAAAATGATGTCTGCAACATTAAAAAACAAAAAAGACAGGAAAGTGAGATAGTAAAAACGTCATCCCACCACTGCCATTATAAAGGCAGGGGAGTCTTTGCTCCCTCCCACCAGACAGGGTAGGAGAAGTAGGGCACAGTCCTAACCTGGAGTTCGGCTGGCACAGTTAGGCCAGCAAAGTTTGGCTGGCACGAGGGACGCCGTAAAGTATGTTTGGACCACTCTCGGAGTCAGGGAGGCCGGCACACAGATGTGTGCATCCCATTTCGTGGGATTGGGTATGGGAAGGGGGTTCGAATTTGGCCACTGCTGCTGACTTCCCAGACCTAATCTGGTACCCCTGCCTGCACAGTTTCTCCCCTCCCCACCCCAGTTCTGCCCTCCCCCATCCCTCCTGCCTCTCCCACTGACTAATCTGTTCTGGCAAGCAATAGGAGACCCAACAATGTGGGCAGGAAGGCCCTGGCCTTACTGCCAGCGCTCCGGACAGCAAGCTGACTATTGAGTTTACAGCAGTCAGAACCAGTGGGAGAGGAGAAACGACATTGCAAGGTAAGTATATCACTAGGCTCCATGGGCTGCTGTAGAGTCCCTCCTCCATATTCTTTTTGATGGTGGTATCCATGTGCAAACCTGGGCTTTGGCCCCGGCTTTAGATACCCGGTCACACTCTACAGAATCAGGCAAACTCAGTCTTCTTCTTAATGAGGGCCCTCCTGATGTCATTGAGAGAGGTGAAATTCCTTCTCCAAACTGAGCAGAAGTTTTGGGCTTGAGCCAGTCCCAGGTAAATACTCTGTATTTTGTGACTCCACAGTGCATTTATGTACATAGGATGATGGCCCCTAACAGGGAGCAATGGGCTGTGTGTAATGTGTATGCCAATAAAGGTTTTGCAATCGTAATTACTGGGCTCTAGGCAACTCTGCTTCAGTCCGCCCACCCCCAATGCAAGATTAGGATGCTAATGCTCAGCTGCCTCTCAAGATGGTTGCATCGTGCAAGTAGTTCGGAGACAATGGCTGCTGATTTCACAAAGGCCCTGCTGGCTGCTGGAAGCCGGAGAAGGAAGCATCACCCACTGCCGTTCTGAAAGGGGAGAGGCATCTAGCCACTCGTGGCAGATCGCCCAAACAGAACGGCCTCCTCCTTCACACTAGGAGAAAGCAGCTCAAGAAGAGAACAGACCGACACGGCCTCAGCGGCAAGCAGAACTTTGTTACCGAAGCGATGATTTCTCAAGTGGTTTCATTCCCGCAGCCGGATTTCTATGTATTATAAAAGAAACCCAAATCAAACCCAACAACAACAACAACAACAACATCAACAACAACAACCTATATGAATAAAAACTGAAAACCAATATTCTCGAGCCCATCTTGTTTGATGGGAGCCTGACAGTTCGATGCTGCCAATTCATTTGCGAAGTGTTCTGTCTTTCCCTCCTTAAACATTGATGCTCCCTTCTTTTGGTGCGCTGTGGTTATGCTGAAATCAGCCGGCCTCCGTGCCGTGTGGTCTTTGTACATTATCAGGGTATTGAGGTTTAATCCGGTTCTCCTGTACTGGGACTTTATTTCACATCTTAAAAAATGAATGTACTTGTGTTTGTAAAAGACGGCCAGTGAGAACTCGGCGTGTGCGCACCGCTCGGCCGAGCAAACGGCACACGAGGCAGCCACAATGCAATCTCCCCCATACAGTTCCGGCAATGTACCTGCAGCCCTCACCTTGCATGTTCATTTTCTATGGTCGACCGAACTCTGTGCTTTTTCTGCTGAATTGGCTGGTAAGGGATGTCAGCCGTGATGGGGAAAATTGTCCACTGGGAAACTGATTGCGACCACCAACCTCATTCCATTTAGGCCACTCAACAACATGCCGATAGTAACAACTTTAAGTCACAACTGATTAGGTCCGGAGATAAATTACCAGGAAAGAAGTTAACGGTTCCACTTCTCATTTGAAAGGAGCCATATTGTCGAGCTGCACCAACAAGACATGTTGAGAAAATGTGTGCGTGCCCATGCGGGAAACTTTGCGGGAGTCACAGCCACTCAGGTGTTCTCTGCAGCGCGTTGCCACATGGCGCGCATTTTTTAAAAAAAGATATGCATCTTGGGGGACACACAGTGGATGGAATCCGTCCTCCACAGTTCTTATTCCATAATGAATGGAAGCAGGGGTGGCGTTGATGGGGAGGAAGGGTGACCTGAGGAGAAGCATCAGGTTCCTCAGGAAGCAAACTGATACATTTGCCAAGGGGCCTATGTTCATGTCTAGGCCAGTGTCGTTCCCAAGGGCTATGTGAGAGAGTGTGTGTAGCTCATGTTACATTAAGGGTGCAATCCTTCATGCAACTGGCCTGCACTGTATCCAGCACAGAAGAGGAGCGGGCGTGGGTGCAACTCGGAGTAAGGGGCTTTCAGTGCCTGCACCCTGCGTTGCATGCCAGCCTGCCCAATAAGGCCAATTTTGCAGCTCTGCACCCGTAATGTTGCAGGTGGTTCATGTGAGCCAGAGATGGGGGTAAGGATCCAGCCTAGGTTACCCAAGCCTGTCCCACACCCTTTCCAGGCCAGATCCATCTCCAGGACCATGTTCTCCTTCCCTCCCCATGTCTTACCCCTGCCCTCCATTCCACTCTCCCACCACCCTCTTCCTTGTCCTGTGCTGGCCTGCCCAGGCTGGCCCAAACTTATCCTGTGCTGGCCCAAATCTGGTGCTGGTACTTCCAAATATACAAGTTTTTGCTTTTAACAGTGTGATCAGAGGTACGATGGCCATTAAAACAAGTCTGCACTGGGGTCTCCGGCAGTCTCCATACCCCACTATGGTCCTTGGGCCAACATGTTTGTTTACCCAACCTATATTTAGGTATTTATTTCTGTGTTTTATACCGACTGTCTTTCGTTTCAGAATGCTCTTTGGATATTGCTCAACGGGGTTTAACCCTTCAAACGCCAACTGTTATCCTTCAACGATGTACCCAACTTCTTCTTAGCTGCAAGAAGCAGTGGTGTCACTAGAATTTGTGTCACCCAGTGCGAGAGGTCAGTGCACCCCCCCCCCGTGATGGATCTCCTCCTCCCCGCAAACAATACAGAATAAATTACAATACCATATGCACAACCTAAATGCAGTGTTATTGCTAGGGTTGGTGTCCCCCCCCATCAACTTTCTTTCTTTCTTTCTTTCTTTCTTTATTTATTTATTTATTTATTTATTTATTTATTTATTTAACTATAGTTCAGGTCATCCAACAAATTAGTAACCAACAAAAACCTGTGGCCAATTTGATGACACTCACACAAATAAAAGTTCTAGTATTAGTTCTGATACATGGAAATGAGAACTGACTCGTACTAATGATTTTTTTTTTAAAAAAAATTGCGATTTTTACATTAAAAGTTGTATTTTCATTTTTTAGGTTTTTGGTCATAACTTTTGATAAAATGAAGATATTACACTCTGGTTTTTTCCATTGAATTCTGGGTGAAATTCCACATTGAATGGTATATAGCACGATGGTATTATCTTTTAAAGCCGCAATTTTAGCCATTTTGGTCCCTGGTGGTGTCACCCCTCCTGTGCGTGTCTCCTGGTGTGGCTGCCTTCCCCGCCCCCCCCTAGTGACACCACTGGCAAGAAGATTCTGAGTTTTTTGCAGGCAAGCCACACCAATCATGCCATGGTGCTCAACAGCGACTCCTCTCTGCCAGTCAGGGTCACAACAGCTAATCAGTGACTTCTCTAGTGTCTCTTCCAAACACATCCCAGGCTACATCTGCTTAGGTTATGGAAGTCTCAAGCAGCTCTTCCTCTAGACACACCCCCTGCCCATAGATTCTTTCCCCCTTCCTCTAGGTTTACTTATGTAGCCCGAAGTAGTTGGCAAGGGTGCTGTTTTCCATCTTTGAAATAGAAATGTGACTGCAATGAATGGGCATTTTTTATTTTGTGGATGCTGAGCAGTGCCACTCCACAAATCTCTCATTAGGACTGCATGTCAATGATGCCCTCAAGCCAACTCTTACCTTTCAGTGCTTCATGTTCAATACAAATACAAGTGTTATCATTATTATTTATTGTTTCTCCATCAAATGCAAACAGCTTTCTTTCGCAGAGATGGAAAGAAAAAGGTGCTTTTTCTTCACGTCATATCGGCATATACTTTACGATTATTGTCCTGCTCTCCAAATGCCTGTGATTGAGTACGGCAAGAGATCGAATTTGTAATCTGGATTGGTATTTAATGACTGTATTGAATTTCAGAAAGAAAGAAAAAAACCCATAAGACACGCAGGCACGCTCGTGGCTCTCTGCATTTTTGCTTGGACTGCAACAGCATCTTTGGTAATTTAAATTGATGAGGTCTTTGTGTATCTGCTTTGTTCTTGATCCGGTGGTAATTACAAAATGCCGCACGCCGCAGAAGCGAGAGCCGATTTCTGCTTATGCGAACAGGTAAGTGAGCCAAGGGAACAAAGGCAGCCGCCCAGCATTTGTTGTGAATGCAAACGTGCCCAACAACCAAAGCTCCTTGCCTGCAATACAGTCGTGAGAAGGACAAGGGAACGGTGCTCTCAAAGTTCCCTCTTAAAGTGTTTCTTGTGCTGCAGCTTGGTTGAGAGAAGAGATCTCGAAAAAGCGTGGTACTGGGGGAAGAATGATGTGTTTTTGGGGCCAAATTTCAAAAACAGCACAAGGGGAACATGAAAAGATAATTTCTTTTTCCTGCAACATGCTTCCATTTTTCATGGAAGCATGTGGCATATTGGCCGGCTGAACTGTCCTTGAAAGGCAGTGTGCTGTTTTTAACAGTGACGATTCTTTAATCCCAATGGGCAAGATGGGGTGTGTGCAGGGGCACAGCTAATGAAAGTGTTGCCCACTGCAGAGGGCAAAATGTTGCCCCGGAAGTGACATCACAACAGGAAGTGACATATTTTCATTTTCTCTGGTTTGTTTCATTGCATTCTGCATTAAATTACCTTTCAAATGATATATAACCTGATACATACCAAGGCTTTCAAAATTTTGGCCAATGCTGTCAAGCTCCACTTGTTGCCCCCTAAAGCTTGTTGCCCAGTGCAATTGCACCCCCCCTGAACTTCTTTAGCTATGCCCCTGAGTGTGCATTAGCAAAGCCTTCTGGGGTGGGGGGGGGCAGGTACAGTGACTGACATAAATTTCACGGTTTACCTTTTGCCCTGTGCTTGAATTAAGGGGAGAGGAGATAAGATGCCCTTAATGAAATCCACAATGCTCCAGTAGTGTAGCTAGAGGGAGGTCACAGCAATACGTTTTGCAAGTGGCTCCTCCTCCTCTCCTTCAGAGCCATTGCCAGCAGCCAGAGCACAACAGAGGCTACATTGGCTCTGAAGGGCTCTGAAAGGGAGGGGAGGGGCCGATTTCAAAACCTAATGCTGTGATCCCCATCTCACTACACTACTGCAGTCCTCACCTCCTCCCAATTTTAGGCCAAGCATGCACCCCTGTAGCAGGGATGAACGGAGGCCCAAGCGTGCCCATGGCAGGATGACGAAACTGCGCCCCAAGGATGTCACCCCGCCCTGTGCGTCGTCCAGCCACGCCTCCCTGTGCCCGGAATAGCTCCATTTTGGACCGAAGTGGCGGCAAGGGAGGGCGGGTGGGCCGAACAGCGCACAGTTTCCTCTGCGGACTCCGCGCAATGGCGCCCTGCCACCCCGCCGCTGTCTGGCACCCATGGCTCGCGCCACCCCGGGCTACATGGTAAATACGCCTCTGCCCTGTAGATGTATTTAAACAGCAGCTGGGGGATATCACAAAAAGTAAGGGGATCCTCAGTCCTCCCCTCCTCATCCCCTGTGACACATCCAGGTCTCGTATGGGATTGAGTGCCACCACCATTGCCACGGCAGCTGCTTTGGTGTCGAGTATCTCTGAACTAGTTGCTTCCACCAGTGGGACCCAAGGCAGCTTTTCACTGTCAATCTGGGGTTGTGCCAGAACCATCAGAACTGGCACCACCAAGGAAGTCAACTGGACCAGAATCAACTCAAATGCTAAGAACAGACACAGATTATAGCAGTCCTTGTATGAATCTCCTTAGGCTAGGAAGCGAATAGCTTCTGGCAAATATGCAAGTGTCTCTCCCCATATCCACAGATCTACTATCTTTGGTTATACGCCCCCAGTGGCCCCAGTGGCCCCCATACCAATTAGCTTCCATTTTCTCTTCTTTACCAACCAAGCTTGTTTCTTGCTTTTACAGATGTGTCACTTTCTCCATGGTGGCCACGGGAGATGGGGTGGTGGTACTCACATTACAATGGGCCCAAATCCGGGGGTGTCACGAAGAAGCAGGCGGGAGGCGAGCAAGGTTCCGTTGTACGCGGTTTATTCGTGTAAAAGCCGTTACATTCATGGGGGCTAGTCCCCTATGTTTGGGGTAGTGCCTGCAGGGGGGCCTTGTTCCACTCACAGAGCCCCCTTTTGTCCTTGGGGTTCAGAGCGAACATCGGCGGGTGAGCGCAGTCGGGACCCTCGGTGGTCTTCGCCGGCGAGGGTTCAGGCATTGCGGCAATGGAGGTGCTGAGGGTGGTGCCCCTTGCCTCCAGGGGTGTGCCTCAGTGTACTGCGGCAGCGGGTGGGTGTCCCTGCCACCCCAAGGTTGAATGGGAACCGAGGCTCCGGCCGAAACCCCCGAGGACACAGTCCAGGGGGTCGTCCCCTCAAGGAGTGGGGCTCGATGGTCCCCGGTCAGGTCACGGTCAGGGGCGAGTCCAGGCGGCGCTGTCCCTCCACTCTGAGCTCCTCCCCTTCCAGTCTCACGGCCAGGCCCAGCTCTCGTGAGACTGGGCCGGCTCCTTGCAGGATCTCGCTTCTCCTCTGTGAGTCACCCCAGGTTGCTTGTACCTTCTCTGAGCTTGGCCAGGCTTCTTTGACCACCCCCCCGCGGCCCCCTGTGGCCAAGTAGGACCCCCGTCCTCGGTCCGAGGCAGCAGGGGGTTGTGGGGGTGGCAGGCTCCCATTCCGCCAGCCAGTGTGGGGTCCCCTCCTTGGGGCGTACCGGGGGGGAGGCCGGGTCCCAGGTGACAAGATGCTAGAACAGAAATGCAACAAGCAGGCAGGCAAGCTGCTTACCAGAGGGACACAGTCACAATGTTAACAGCAAGCTTCCTGCTTCCTGTTAATGTCTGCCCCCCACCTAGCATGCAGGCTGCCTGCCTGCTTATCACATTCCTGTTCTAGTGTCTGTAACAGCAAGAAACATGCCTGCCTGATAATGAAGAAAATGGAAGGTAAGGGAGGGCAAGGAGTACTTGTTTATATATGTATACATGTAAGGTAAGTGGGACGTGGTGGCGCAATTGGTTAAAATGCTGCTGGGCTTTCCGACTGGAAGGTTGGGAGTTCAAGACTGTGCGATGGAGTGAGCTCCCGTTGCTTGTCCCAGCTCCTGCCAACCCAGCAGTTGGAAAGCTCCTAAAAATGCAAGTAGATAAATAGGGACCACTTTGGTGGGAAGGTAACAGCATTCCATGCACTACGGCATATAATCATGCCGGCCACATGATCACGGAAGCTTGGACAAACTACAGGCTTAGAAATGGAGATGAGCACCGCCCCGTACAGTCGGTCACGACTAGACCATTCGGTCAGGGGGAAACCTTTACCTTTTTACCTGTAAGGTTCTTCACACACACCTGTGCTCCCAGTGATCCTGCACCAATTACCTTCTGTTTTCAGTTTCCAGTATCTGCCTAAGGGTGGGAACATATTCTCTGCAGATACTGGGCGACCCCTGTATTTTTTCATGAATAGCTGTGCCTCCTATAGTGCAAAATCTGGCTCCAAATTAAATGTGATGTGACAAACAGGGTCAATACAGAGGACCCAGTTTTCTTAAGATGGTCAGAGCTGATTCCACATTACTTGGCAAAAGGGATAACTTTTGCTTTTGGAGCAATCTATGTAGCCAGTCAAGAGCGGATTGACTATGTCCGGTGGAGGTGGCTGGATTATTCCCTGGAGATGACAGATACTCCATTTTGCCCATAAGCTTGGCAGTCCGTCAATTTTTAAAGCCTTCATAAGCACCTACTGATTAAAGATGGGTCGATCTCCAATACTTGAAGACAGGGTGTTCTTCACTGATGTAAGCCACCCTGCAGACCAGCAATTTCCAATGTTTTTTCAATTCCCGGCACACTGACAAGGTGCTAAACCTGTCAAAGCATACCATCAATTTTTGCACCATTGATAGAGCACACCATGCAGTTGTTGTTATTGGTGGTGCTGGAGGGAGTCACACTTGCAATGGCCCTACTAATAAAGGACCCTCCTCCAAACTTCCGCAGCACACGTGCAGACCATTCGTGGCACACCAACGTACACACCTCGCCTACAAGGTACATTCGTGGCACACCAAGCACATATAGCTGCTGTATGAAAAAAATAGCTGCTGTAGACCAGGGTCTCCAAACCCCAGCTTGTGGGCTGGATCCTGTGTTTGAATTAAGCCAATAGGGATGTTCTGGGGAGTCGCATCTATTCCTGGCATCCCAGAAGGCTGTGCAGCAGGACACTGGGCAAGGAAGTGACTGCCCAGAGCATTCCTGCTAGAAAATGTGGTGGTGCTTCCCCGGAACTGTAAATGCCTCTCAGAATGGCGAAGAGATTTTCGTTGCACAGACTGGTGGCTTCTGCTGTAAAGCGTTGGTTGGAAGGACGGGATATACATCTGTAAACTGATTTGGAGCAGCAGATCTGCTACCTTGGAGGTTTGTTTCCACTTATGCATGATTTGTATATTTGCAAACAAAGGCAAATATTATGAAGACCACAGAAGAATATTCTGATACTATTACTGTGAGATGCAGATGAAAATGCCTCTTATGATGGCTGACCAACTATTCCTTTCTAAGGGAGAATGCTTATTAATAGATCAGAATAATTGACCGATGGGGACTTGGAGCTAATTATTAAAGGGGGGGGGCAGAGTGAGCTGAAGACATCACAGGACTGTAGTGCAATTTTTGGGGATCTGATGAAGAGCTGCTTTGTGGGAGTGCTGCCGGCTTGCCACTGATGCTTGACTTCTGCACCGGTAAATATTACCTGATATTTATTAAAAGTCCAGTTCCTGATATTTACCAAATTCTCCAGTTTTGTCACTAAAAGTAACCACACAGGAATACAGCTGTCCTTGGAACGTATCATTGCTTGCGGAAGTAGGGTATACAAATGAATAGCAAGCAACTGTGCCCAAGCTCAGTGGTGTTCCTTGAGCGGGCAAAACACTAGCCTGAGCTCCTGTGTAAAGCAGCCCCTGCCCCTCGCCTTCAGAGCCGATTCACAGCTCAGAGAGCAAAATCTCCAAGCCAGCTCTCAGATCTGTGAATGGCTCTGGAGGCAAGGAGAAGGGAACTGCTTTACACGGGAGCTCAGGCTCCTGCAAAACACAGCATTTCCCCCCATAGGAACACCTTGCCTTCAGAGCCACCCACAGCTGCAAGAGCAAAGCGAGGCGTCTCCTCTGCTTTGCTATCACAGCCCCGAATGGCTCTGAAAGCAAGGGAGAGGAATCGCTTTACACAGGCATCCAGGAGCCATAGTGTTTCCACCCCCTCAGACACCCCCTGCTCATTCTCTGTGCTTTTATGAGATTCCTGTGCTAAGGAAGTTTCTCTAGACTGGATAAGCTTTCAGAGTTCTGCGTGCTTATCCAATCAGACAGACTCTGTTTTCAGATTGCGTTTACCCCGGTTCTATTTTTTTTCCCCCAACCTGTACATCCATTGATTTTTTTTTTTCTTGGCAGGGTCTTAAGTATATAGGATGAGGCTGTTAGTGGAGCTTTGTGCCGAACTGCCACAGTTTCATAGGCGGATAACAGAAGTGAAAGATTTGGCAGTAAGCCTTCAAGAGAATTGGTCCCGCAGCTCTGGCAATCTGATGAGTTGTGAGGGGTATTTGAAAGTTATTAATGCTGGATTCAGCGCGCTAACATACTGTGGACTTTCTCTGACAAAGGAGATGTCAGGCCGAAAGTCTGCAAAGCATAAAATAAAGACGTATAACTTTTCTGCCTTTTTTTTAATATTAGCCTCCGCTAAAGATCTTATAGGAGCCTGGAGGGCTTTTTCCTCTAAAAAGCAAAGAGTTTTCTGTCTATTAGATATCTGGGGAAACGCTAATGTTATTATTGTACTTGCAATTATTGGCAAATGAAAATGGCTTGGTGTGTTTTGCACACAATTTCCCAAGGGGAAGATTGCAAGCAGGGCCAAATATTTGGCAAAAAAAGAATCTCTGGGAAGTTGAAACAGAAAGGAAGTCTCAGTTGGCCGGGTCAAGTATATCAGAGCAGTGGTTCTCAAACATTTTAGCACTGGGCCCACTTTTTAGGTTGACAATCTGTCCAGCACCCACCAGAAGTGATGTCATCGCCAGACGTCCTGTCACTGTGACACTAGAGCCTGCTGCACTCCTGAGAAAGCAGCAATAAGTTGGGTTATTTCTCAGCCATTTTCCATTAGCAAAGTGAATCAGAAAGGGAAAAAAAGCCTATTTACAACCTTGATACAAGCAAAACAACCACATACCCCTGCCCAGTAGTGCTATCTAGCCGGTACGCTGGGCGGGACTTACGTTTGATTGGCAGTTCGCCCGTTGTGTCACGCCGCATTCCGCCACTTTCCCGCCCGCTTGGTCTGCAAGGACCATTATTTGAACACAACCCTGGTATGAATGTCCTTGGAATCAGGCTAAAAAGAAAAGAATCCAACTTCTTAGGTTTTTGGTTATTGTTCTTTCTCCTTAATTCTCAGGGACTTCTGAAAACACCTTTTCCTGCTCTATTTCCCTGTGAATAGCTCCACCATGTTCCATCTTTTTGATATGTAATTAATGTGGGCAGAAAAGTCCTCTTGACCTTCACTCTTGAAGTTAATTAGAATGGGGGAGTGGTGGGCCACTTCAGCCTGCCATATTCCTGCCCTTTATATCTTCATCAGAAAGAAGAATGTTCTGACTGTACACCCTGAATATCAAAGCATTTGTGTGAATCTTTCTTGTTTCTTCCAGATTTGCTACTTCAGCAACCACTTCAGTCTCTTGCTGGTATCAGTTAGACCAGTAATACTTTAAATCAAGTGTCAGGGAGGAGCTGAAGAGAATTTCTAAAATTAATTCCAGAATTGGGTGACTACAGCTTGCTCTGGTTTTCAGCTCATTTGAACCATTTCTTCCTCATCATAAGAACATAAGAAGAGCCCTAGGCCAAAGGCCCATTTAGTCCAGCTTCCTGTATCTCACAGTGGCTCACCAGGTGCCTCAGGGAGCACACAAGACAACAAGATGCCTGCATCCTGTTGCCATTCCTCTGCATCTGGCATTCTGAAATAGCTTACTACTAGTGTAAGGAGGTTTCACAACCCATCATGGCCTAAAGCCCACAATGGACTTTTCCTGAAGAAATCTGTCCAATCCTCTTTTAAAGGCACCTAGGCCAGATGCCATCACCACCACCTGTGGCAATGAGTTCCACAGATTAATTACCTGCTAGGCAAAAAAGGTATTTCCTTTTATCTGTCCACTGAGGTGCACCTGTGGATTGATAAAACACTCCAAAAAAGCAATCCTGATGCAATCATACATATAATTGTATTTGTGTTCTTTTGGTGCAATATTTTCCCTAGGCATACATGCTATTCCTCCACGTTGAAAGTAGCACAGTACAAGGAATCCTGCTGGAATGATGTGCATGGTTGCATCAAGACCACTATTTTGTTGTTGTTGTTGTTGTTGTTGTTGTTGTTGTTGCAGGGTGTTGTGAATGTGCGCTCATAATGAGTTGCTGACATATACATAGAAAACACATAGGGGCTGAAAGCTGCTAAGGCAAACTGCTTGCATTATGCTTTTGTACAAAAAATGGGTGTAAGACTTCCTAATGCATTGGGCTCACTTCAGCAACTACGCCAGGCAATTTGAAACTCCAAAATGTTGGCAGGAATTTGGACAAGGAGAATTTTGGACGCAGCATCCTTGCATCGGTTGGTGATTGGCTCATTTTTGTGATGGTACAAACTCTGCAGAATAATCTGCTGTCAGAGGAGACATGTTCAGAGCAGTGACTTCTACCAAACCTCAAAGAAGGGGCACTTTTTTGAATTTGTAGTTCTTATTCTTATCTACTTCAAAAGAAATTGGGGTATGCACAATGGTGGGATTCAAATAAATTAACAACCGGTTCTATGACATCATAGCTGGAGCCAAAAAATACCCGAAGCCAGCCGAGGTAAGCGAGTGGGCAGGGCCTGGCCATTTAACAACTGGTTCTATAGAACCTGGGTGAACCCCCTGAATCCTACCACTGGGTATGCATCATCTTCCTTTTTAATTTGGAAAAAAGAAAGCTTTAGTCATCAGAACAGGCTGGCAATAGTGTAGCTACAGGAGGGGGGCTGCCTAAGCACTGCAGGGGCCACAATGTGCCGTGCCTGATTCACTGTCAGAGCCATTCTGTGCAGCAATAGCAGCTGTCGCGGACCAGAATGGCTCTGATGGCAAATGGGAGGGGCCGCTTATACAGCACATGGTGGCACCTGCAATACTTATCATGCTGCCCCCTGTAGTTAAACTACTGCAGGCAGACTGTTAGGAATCTTGATAGAGTTTTCTGTTTGCTGTTGAAGGAAACATCGCGGTTAAAGAGGACAAAGGGACACACATTTTATTCTTTAATACATTTTTTAAGAGCACGAAACAAGAATGGCAAAACACAGATTCCTGGTAGGGTGGGAGGCTTGAATTGCAAAGAATGACCAAGGTGGCTGTGCTTCTATGGCACTGTTAATCTGTGGTGCAGAACAGGATATTTTATTGGCCCAAAGTTTCTCACGGAAGCCATGTGAGAGAAGGAATGAGGGTGGGATAGTGCGAGGCCTGTAGGGGGTGGTGCTCATCTCCGTTTCAAAGCCTGTAGAGCCGGCATTTTGTCCGAGGACAAGCTTCCATGGTCATGTGGCCGGTGTGACTCTACACCGTAGCGCACGGAACGCCGTTCCCTTCTCACCGAAGTGGTCCCTATTTATCTACTTGCATTTAGGTGCTTTTGAACTGCTAGGTTGGCAGGAGCTGGGACAAGCAACGGGAGCTCACTCCGTCACGCAGTCTTGAACTCCCAACCTTCTGGTTGGAAAGCCCAGCAGCAGCGAATTAACCCACTGCGCCACCACATCCCTCGTGGGGAAACCTTTACCTTTTTAGTGTGAGACCAGACCCTGTTCACAGTTGTCCAAGTCAGTGGTCTCCAAACTGGAGACCGCTCTGCCAGCAAAAGTGTCCCTGGCTTGAAAAGCATTTGCCATTTCAACCGGGACGAGCATGAAAACCTCAACTACAGCCCCCAGGGGCCTTTGCTGCTTCCGGGATCTGCCCCCCCCAGCATGCCTTGTGTGCAGCATTCCGTGCAGGTGCAGTGCAAAGACCCCTGGGGGCTGTAGTCGGAGTCTTTGCAATCCTCTGAGCAAAATGACAAATGCCGTGCACTTAGGGGAAGGATCCAGGGGGCATCAGATCCTGTCTGTGGGCCAGAGTTTGGAGCCCCCTGGTCCAAGCTATGGCTTGGAGGATCATCTGAAGCAAGACTTGGTCAATCTGTAAATAATTTTTTAAAAAAGATTGTAGTAGTAAATAATATTTCATTCAACAGCCAGTGAAAGAATGAGTTAACATGATTTAAATGTCATGCCTGAGCAAGGCAGTCCAAGCAAATAAATAGGTGGTAGAAATGAGGACACATTTGCAAAACTATAATTCTGGTGCTACCCTGAGACAGATGTTAAGCAGTTAAGGGAAAGGCTGGTCCAGCAGAATTAATGAATAGAACAAAATTCAGAAACCACCATCTGAACTACAATTAACCTTTGGGACCGCTTTACAGTGGGCCATGGCAAGCAAATCGGCCAATAAAAATGTGGCAATTTGCATGCACCACTCATGAGACGATGTCACGGAGATTAATATGCAGAAGGCAAAAGAAAATGTATGCACAATTACAGAGGGGATTGTTAGCCTTTATGTATGATGGGAGCCTTCTTGCCCTCACTTTTTTTTTAGTGAGGGTGCTCCCCCGACATGAATGGTAAGCGGTCAAGAAAGAACAGATATGGTAGTAAAATCAACAACAGCAACAATTAAAGCACAGGAATACATAGAACAACAAGGAAGCAGATGTGCGAGACAGCTGGGCTGGGAGACATCAGATAGGCAGTGAGGAGCAATCCAATGGCTTCCCAATGTGACCTGTAGTTTAAAGCCAAACTAGAGGAAACGTTAATCCCATCATTCGGCACTGATGTTTGTTGGTTCTGTTGTGAATAATTGTTGCAAGGCTCTCATCCAAATTGGGACCACAACATAAAGGGGGGTGGTGGTATTTGGGATGGATGCAGGAAAGAGCCTTTTCAGTGGTGGCACCCAGTGATGGGATCAGCTATCGACTCGGGGGAATGCTGGGCGGGCAGCAGGAAGGCTGGGCGGGACTTCCAGGTGATTGACAGCCTGTCCGTTCGGGTCCGCTGCCCACCCGCCCGCTGCATGGGATGCCCCCGGGTGGTGCGCCCCGCCGCTGCGTGCCCTGGCACCCGGGGGGGCCCCCATCCCCCCGGCGAGCGGGCGCCCCCTCCGAGGCCAAGGCAGCCCGTGTGGCGGGCGGGCAGGTGGTGGACCCGGACGGACGGGCTGTCAATCACCCGGAAGACCCGCCCAGCCTTCCTGCTGCCTGCCCAGTGTTCCCCCGAGTCGTTAGCTGATCCATCACTGGTGGCACCCTGCCTGCGGCATGCCCTACCTGTAGAAATCTGAATACAGATGTGCTCCGGTATCCACTGATTCAGTATATACGGTTTCAATTATCCACAGATGCCATGAATACTGGAACACCTATTAAAAAGACAGAGGGACTTTTCTATTTGAAAATTCAAACTGTTAACACTAGCAAAAGGAATATAAGAAGAGTAAGGTCTGCAGTTTCCAAGATGGCTGCTCTCGGCTTTCCGCGAACCACCTGATGTCAGGTCAGGACCCACCAAATGGGTCCCAACCTACAGTTTGAATAACACTGACCTATATCATCTACCTAGTATACTTTTAAAGCATTTAAAATTAATAAAAATGAGAACTTTGAATGAGAACTTGGAATAAAAACACATAACACCACAATTCACTATTTTAATCAAGAAATTTTGGAAAAAAGTATCAACAAAACACCTCCTCCCTATTTATTTATGGGGTGCCTCCTTCTAGATGGAGAAAGGTGAGGCTTGACATTCTTTCTGAAAGCCATTCAGGGTGAAAATATGATTTACATCACCTTTGTTTTGTCCAAAGATTAAAGAGCAGTTGGAGGCCTAGGCTATAATAGTATGTGGGGGTACATGAAGGAAAGTAGTTCTGGGGAACAGCAAAAAAGAATTGAAACTTAGGGTAACAGCCATTTTGAGAGCAGTTGTAATAAGTATTGCACACTATTAGGGGACATTTATTTGTTCTTCAGTCTCTTGTGCCATTTTTCAAAGTTTGTCGTGGAAACTTTATATAAGTCACACTTTAAAGGTCACACCAGAGCTTATATAGGAAGCAATGGAAGGTGATTGGTGGCCTATCCTGATCATCTGACTTTCTCGACCTGAGAATTCTGCCTATTAGCTTCAGGTTTTCTCTGCCATATTGGTATTGTGTTAAATAATGTCAAATGGCAGCTAGTTCATGCCCAACAGATCTGCACCATTGCAGTCATATCAAAAGAAAAGTTGTGGTGAGGAAGCTATATGAGCCATGAGGCAAGTCTGGATTTTGAACTAGGGTGGCTACAGCTGAGGGTACAGACAAGTAACTGTCTCCTCCAAGTAGGTGCCCACATGGGAAGTGATGATGACCCACGACATTGACCAATTTCTGTCCAGTTGAACCGTTAACACAACACTTAACATTCATCCAAGCTTGTGGTTTGGTCACATGTGATTATGAACATAGGAAGGGCCTGTGGTGGAATGTGGGGGGGGGGGGCAGAGATATCACTAGGGTTTGCCTCACTTCCCATGATGGATCTCCTCACATACAGAATAAATTACAATATCATGCGCGCAGCCTAAATGCCATGGCATCATTAGGGTTGGTGTCGGCCCCATTAAAATGTAAGGTGAAACATTTTCCTTTTTTAACCTTGTAAAGCTAGGTGGGTCCTGATAGTGTGAGATTTTAAAGAGGGGTTCTGGTGCTAAAAGGGTTGGGAACCATGGCTTCATTGGAAATATTGTTACCTTTTCCCTAGTCTTCCAGTTCCACAGTGGAGCCTCATTTCCTTTCCTTGTCACTCTGGTGGTTTAATGCAGTTTAGAGGGAAGCTTAAAATATCAATCCAGCCCAAACCAAAAATACATTGGATTTAGAACTGATTTCCTCCCAAATCACACTCAACAGGCTTAAATAAGAAAACTTAAATTGATCTGGGCAGGGGCTAGGGCTGAAAATCTTACTGATTTTTTGGGAGGGTTGTATGCTGAGGTTATTGCAGGCAGGCTACAGAAAGAATTCACTTGGTGGAACAGGGCTGGCTTCTGCATCTCTTATCTCTCCTTGTTTAATTATTTGTTTTACTTTATTTAAACCTTATTTGATTTATTTAAACTTTATTTACTTTATTTTATTTAGTTATTTTATTTATATAGCCCATCAATCTAGGGGAAATTACACAATTTCAGTGCTTGTTGCATTCTCAGGAAAGCACTTCCTGCTGAATGATGTCACTTCTGGCCTTGATATCATTTTCAGGTTAATGACATCACTTCCGATGGGTCCTGGACAGACTGCCCTTCTAAAAAGTGGGTCCCTGTGCTAAGAAGTTTGAGAACCACTGAGATAAAGCAAATGCTCTTCAGGAATATTAAGGAGAACTTCTAGAATCGCTGAGGTAGGCTATAGTAGCAAAAAGTGCTGAGACTCCTTAGTGGATGTCTCGTTTAATATTGGCAAGTAGTTGGCAAGAACGGAGACTCTAACCTTTATTACATGTGAGTTGCCATTGCATTGTGTTGCATCTCAGCGCTAAGGAGTTGGAGAGTGCCGCTGGGGGTAGCCCGGCAATTACGAGTCAAGTTCCATCTCCGACTCGATGGAAGGAAGAAGCACTGGCATTGAGAAAGAGAGAACCTATTCAAAATGAGAAGCAATTAAGACAGAGGAAGCAGCTAACGCTTGACAGATTCGTAAGTGGAACAAAAGATGGGAATTACAGAGGAGCAGATGCAAGTCTGCTCTCACAATTGCTGAAGCATATGGTGACCGTGGGGAGAAGTCCGTCACTTCCAGCCTTGCCCATCCGTCCACCTACCCATCCAACTTTATGAGTTGCCTCGCAACCCCCACCAAGTTCTTCTTGTATCATCCATACTTCATGATAAAAATACTGAAGGTTGTTCTAAAGGTCTATCAAGATCACTAAGCAATATTTATTTACCGATTACAGGTAAGCCTTCGTATCCATGGTTTAAGTTATTTGTGGGTAGCCCCCCCCCCACCGTGCACACCAACATTGTTTAAAAGCTTACCAGGGCAAAGTTTTCTTGCTTTAACAGGTTGCGAGAAGCATGTAAGCCTATAGCATGATGTGAGCAGGCCTATGAATACTTGATTAAACTAGATGTAACCCTAACAGGAAGTGGAACCCATATTTGAAAACAAAGTGTCTCCACTTCCATGTTCCTCATTTGGACAATATGATTTTCCATGGGCAATCCTAACCAACTTTCCAGCACTGACCTAGCTGTGCCAATGGGGCATGTGCTGCATCCTGCAGTGGAGCAGTCGTCACAGAGGCCTCCTCAAGGAAAGGGAATGTTTCTTCCCTTATTTCAGAGCTGCATTGTCCTTTGTCTTCAACGGTGCTTACCCTCAGGAAAGGGTGCATAGAATTGCAGCCTGATGCTACTAAGGAATCATTGGCCATAAGAAACCAATCTTAAATACTGAATTTTTTTTTTTTTGCTGTATTAGTTTGTTGAATGCAGCCTGGGTGCTTCCTGCATTGTCTCGAGATCCAAAGAGAATTATGTGCCGATACACTTATGAATATCTAAGGGTCTCGCTTAATTCTGAAAATCCGAAGGAAAAATAAATGGATGGGCAGCCCCATCCAATGTCAATCCTTTTGCAGCAGTGCATCCTGTGGAAGATTTTTTGCTGCTGGAAGTCACCTTGGTGCAAGGGGACATTTCTCCCCTTGGCTCAGGGTAAACCCAACAACAGCAAGTCAACTCGGACATGTGGCAGCAATATCACTGGCACAAGTCCATGTTGGGCTGTGCAGAGTGGATCTGACCTGGGAAAGGAATTTGGATATAGCATGTGCTGGTGCCTCATCCTGCTCCATCCCAGCCTGATCTACTCACCCCAATCTGCCCCGTTGCTGCTCTAATCCACATATCCCACCCTGTTAAACCCCCTCCCTGCCCCTCCCTGCCCCTCCCTTGGACTAACCTGCTCCCACAGGCTTCCTGATGACTGTCCTGTCCTGTCCTGATGACTTCCTGATGGCCAGCTCTGGCCTTCCTGGCAGTGTACCTGGCCCTTGCACTGTCAACAAGTGCTTTACAGAAACACACTGGTGAAACATACATGCCACTGGTGCAGGCCCTCATTAGGATTGGGCCATAAGTCTTTGGCAAGAGCGATGTCATCATTAATGTATAAACGTCGCATTTTGCCAATTTGATTCACTGGAATTTTCCGAGCCTGCAAATGCTAACAATGAAGTCAAGCAAAATGGATAATCCAATTAGCTCATGCATATGCTGGTTGGATATGACGACGCCATCTACACATGTAGATGAATTCAACCCTACCATGATAGCTGCTGTACAGAAATTCTATCCACACTTTTGTAGGTTTGCATTAAGTAATTTGCAATGTAATTTGCAATGTAATTTGCAAACAGATGTATCTGGCTCATTTGCAGCGCTAGAAATATTAGATGTTGTGGAAGTTGTAAAAATCAATTTTAGATTTTAAAAGGAAAACCGTGTTGTTTCACCAGTGCGTTAACAATGCTCAAGCTACAAGAGTGGAAAGAATAAAACAGTGTGGAACAAGGAACAGCCCAATGAGCAAGGTGATTTTTTTATAACATAGTCACTCATGCTGAAAGGAAAATGCCAAAGAATCATAAAAGGGTCTGAATGTTAATCTCAATGAGTTGCTTTCACCATCCTAGTGATTTTTCTGCATGCACAGATAGGTACTAACATGGGATGCTTATGCACAAGATTGCAGAACCAGGAGCAGCCCAAAATTTTTGGGAGCATAAGGCATTGCTGCATCTTCAACATCCACTGACCTCTATGGTCTTTGCCTTTTGTGATGTCACTTCCAGCTTCCAGGAGACTCTTTCAGGTTCTGCATTATATAAATGTGATAAATGAGTAAATTATGAATAAGAGCTTTCATTGGGAAAATATACTAGTGGACAGGACTGACCCATGCATGAGGATATTTGAGTTGGTGATGAGCAACCACCATAACCAACCCATCTCTGCTGCTCCTTCTCTTCCTGTGTCTGCTCTAGCCCAGAACTCTTATCTCCACACGTCCTTTTTTTTTTTTAGCCATTCTCCTTTTTTGTTTTGAATCCAGGAAGTGGGAGGAAGAAGAAAAGGAGTGGTAAAAGCTGTTGCATCTCTGGGAAAGCCTTGCTCATGGAGTCACCTTGTAGTCCAGGAGATGTGGACTTATGGTTGAGCTGCTGGTACTGCCTGAAGCTAAGCAGGAAAATCTACGGTTTGCTTTTGGATGGGAGACAAATGCCAGGCTGTGACAAGCTGCAGTACCTGTGGTGGCAGAACAGAGTCGCTATGGAGCTGATTAGCTCATCTCAAGGGAGAGTTGCGGTGGAGTGTGTGAGGGGGCCAGCCGGCAAAGAAGGGAATACGACCTTGAGGACCTGTCCAGGCTTGACTTGCGATTGCCTGCTGAGGCTTGATGGCAGGCAGCCAAAGGAGAGAACCACACTGTGAAGGCAACATCTGGGCTTGAGGATTGGCGGATCACAAGAATACTGTAGATCTGTAAAAACCCCATTGAAAAAAATGGTGGTTTAAACTAGCCTGCTCATGTAAGCCGCCTTGGGCATTTGCTTCGGCATGGGAAAGGTGGGGTATAAATTCTTCAAATAAATAAAATAAATAAATTATAGCATTTTCAGGCATTGTTCTTTCCCTGCAGAAAAAAAGAGCAGCGAGAAATGGAGGGAGAGCTGGTGGCAAACCACCAATTTTTCTTTTCAGAAAATGCATTGATTTCTAGTGTTGATTTGGAAGGAAGTGGAAAAAAAATGCAGACTACATAGAACTCCTTTTGCTTGGTTATCTGTAAAGGTCACCTTAAGCCCATACTACCACCAGCAGGTGTAACTGTAAGTTATTATTCTGTCCTGTTTTAAATTAGGGCAAGTGGGATAGTGTGCATTCTCATTGATCAATGACACAGAACAGATTATACTTGCCTAAAAAGGCAAACATTTGCAGTAAGATAAACGATCATTTTTTGTCTCTTCCGGCAATTTATTTGACTTCATAACATTTTAAAGTACTTTCTGTGTGTGAAGTGGCCAGAACTACAAATTAAGTCAGGAAGGAGGGAGTCTTTTGCTTCCTTCATCTGCCAGAAGATGTGCATTCCGTTCTTCTGCTAGAGACCCAGGGTGATATTGAAAGACTGAGCGACAGTGTATGCTGACAGTAACATACCAAGAGGGGATGTGGCATGGTAATGGGCCGTGTAAGCAGCTCCTCTCACTTGCCATTATAAGAACATAAGAAGAGCCCTGCTGTATCAGGCCAAAGGCCCATCTAGACCATTTCCTGTATCTCACAGTGGCCCACCAGATGCCTCAGGGAGCACACAAGACAACAGGCTGCCTGTATTTTGTTGCCCCTCCCTTGCACCTGGCATTCTGAGGTAAATACACTGGTGACTAGTCAAGATTCTCCACAGCATTTCTCTTTGACAGCCACCAGAACCAGACACTCCTCTTCAGACATAGGAACAGCCCCACTGGATCAGGCCAAGGCCCATCTAGTCCAGCTTCCTGTATCTCACAGTGGCTCACCAGATGCCTCAGGGAGGACACAAGACAACAGGCTGCCTGCATCCTGTTGCCACTCCCTTGCACCTGGCATTCTGAGGTAAAATTCTGAAGTAAAATGAAATGACCGTTGGCGCCTTCCCGCGCTAACGGGGAATTGCCCTCGCCTCCCTGGTGCCAGACAATTAGGGCAGCTCCAGCAATTGGCTGGAGGGCGCTCCGAGGGGGGCGGTCTTTGCCCCGTGCGCGGAGCGCCGGTCAATTCGCCCCATTGTGGCTCCGGACGGCGACCCACCCGCCCGCCCGTCACCAGTCTGAGATTAGCTGGTCGCCATTAGGGGGCCGGGTAGGAATTTTTTGCTCCCACCTGATTGGCCCTTGGTGGGGGTTTTTTCGCCTACCCCAGACTGGCTCGGGTGCGTTTGGCTGGTGGTTAATTTAGTTAGGTAGGGTGTTTGGCAGGGAAGGTGCGGGGTAGGAAGACAGGGAAGCTCCCGGTGTCCAGCCTGGGCCAGCAGGGTGGGGGGGGGGATGCGGCACGGCTCTAATGATGCTCAGCCGGCTCTTGGGGTCGCCCGCGTTTAACCTCCCACTGCTTGGCAGAGTGGGGGGGTCCCCCCCGCTCTGACAGCCAGCGGCCTGGGTCCCCTTATCGGGGGACAATGAGGACAGGTAGGAGCAGCCTTGGGCTGATCCTCCTCGAGTTGTTTGGGTCACCCAATGAGATCAAGGAAGGGTGACGACCAGGTACGTCTCCCTCCTCAGTTAGGTAACCCGCACCCAGTGGTGTCATCTACTCTCTCGCAAGCTGGAACGCTGGGCGGGACTTGAGTGATTGACAGCCCGTCGACTCACTTCCGGTTTCTTCGCGCGCCCCGCGCGGCTTTCCCTCGCCTCGGAGGGGGCGCCTGCTCGCCCAGGCACCCAGCGCGCCCCCCACCCATCCCCCCTGGCGAGCAGGCGCTCCCTCCGAGGCGAGGGAACTTCGCGCGCCCCGCGCGAAGAAACCGGAAGTGAGTCGACGGGCTGTCAATCACTCAAGTCCCGCCCAGCGTTCCGGCTTGCGAGAGAGTAGATGACACCACTGCCCGCACCTAATTAGCAACTGAGCTAGATAGCATTGTTAATACCTGTTGCAAGTCAATTTGTTGTTGTCATTTTAATAAATGGCCAGTTACAACTCCAACCCGTTGTCTGTCGTCATTGGGTGTGCGGGGTAAAGAAAATTTGCTATCTTGTGTGTGGGAAGGGAGCTATAATAACTTGCAACTCAGCCTGGGTCTTAAGAACATAAGAAGAACCCCGCTGGATCAGGCCAAAGGCCCATCTAGTCCAGCTTCCTGTATCTCATAGTGGCCCACCAGATGCTGCAGGGAGTACACAAGACAACCAGATACCTGCATCTGTTGCCATTCCCTTGTATCTGGCATTCTGAGGGAAATTTCTGAGGAAACAATCTGAGGTAAATATGAGATAAATAAAACAGAATTTGCTATCCTGCCTTTGGGGAAGGAGCTATAATAGCTGTGCAACCTAATCTGGGCCTTAAGAATATAAGAAGAGGCTCGCTGGATCAGGCCATGGGCCCATCAAGTCCAGCTTCCTACATCTCACAGTGGCCCACTGGGTGGTGGCTGCAGTGTGATATGTATGGAAGGTGTCACAACATGCCATGTAAGCAGCCTCTCCCACTCACCACCAGAGCCATTCAGGGCAGCGATGGCAACATGCAACACATTGCTGTTGACGCTCCGAATGATTCCGACGGGTAGTGCGCCTCTTAAATGGTGCATCGTATTGCCTGCTGTACTTACAGTGCTGCCTCCTTGTGGCTGCAATTCTGGCCTCACCCATCCTCCAAAATGACCATACTCCATGTTTCTTTCATCTCATCTCTTTCACTTCCTTGAAGTTCTGCCAAAACTCTTTCTAAGAGCGTTTTTGGATCAGATCTAGTGTGGTGGTGGGGGGGGAAAAAGGTGCAGGAGAGAGTTAAACATTGTCTCTATTTTATCAGGCAGGAGCAAAAGTCAGAAATGAGAAGACAGTGGTACATTAAGCTGTTTCAAGTGTTTCTTGTTCTGTTAATGAGGGGTTCATGCAGCTACATCAAATTATACCGGATCTCGGAGATAATGAAACAATCTCAGCGAAAGCGAGACTAATTTTGCCTTCAGTGCTACGGGTGAGATTGTTCAGAACTCAAGGCAACTAATGCACAGAGAACAGGCAAGATGGGAAGGGGGGGGGAGGAATACAATTTTTATCCATTTGCCATGGAAGGAAAGCTCAGTAGAGATGGCTTTAAACGTTGATATGCAATTACAGAGCTACTCCCATACTCCAGAAGTTGAGATAGAACTAGTTGCAGAGAACAAAGTAGCACTGATTTCACCCCCTCTCCATGTCAGATTAAATGGACCCAGAACTGATCAGGATAGAACCCCATTATCTATTTTTCCTATTCTACTGTTTCTCAAACTGTGGGTCAGGACCCACTTGGTGGGTAACACCCTGATGTCGGGCATCGTGGAAAGCTGGGAGCAACCATCTCAGAAGCTGCAGACCTTACTCTCACTATGCTCTTTTTGTGAGTTTGAACAGTTTGAATTTTTAAAATTTGGTTTTTAGTTCAGTGCTTTTACCTAATATTTCGACCTGATCTTGCTTCCTGACGGGGCTGTTTCATGGTTGTGCAATTGCTGCAGTGCAAGAATGCCAGTTTTTATTCCAGGGGTGTCATTTTATTATGTCACAATGACGGCACTTCCTGCTTGGTAACGTCACTTGCAGCTATGACATCACTTCCAGGTTAATGACATTACTTCTGGTGGGTCTCGACACAAGTACCATTCTAAAAAGTGAGCCCTGGTCTAAAACATTTGAGAACCACTGTTTTAGACTGTGAGCTTTCTTGGGACAGGGAGCATTTAGGTTGCAATCCTTAACATACGTACCTGGAAGTAAGCCCCATCTAGGGTTGGAGAAACAGATGAGGCAATGGAAACCTGCCTATGGATTCAACATGTTCCACATCACCACAGAATCTCAGAGTCTTTATAGGAAGCTTCCACCCATTTGCTTTTAGGCACAGTGGGGCAGCACAATCCAATGGGGTGCACAGCTTTGACACAACATGGTTGCGGGGGTGCCAAGTGGCACCCCCGCGTTGGCACTAAGGCAACGGGACTGGTCCTGCCTGCAGCACCGGTCCTGTTGTATTGTGCCTATGCTGTGCCTCCCTTGCCCCGCCTGAAGCCGGCTGGCGCAAGGGAAGTGCCATGTTGGGACGGGGGAGGGAGTGGGAGGGGAAGGGCAGTTCTGGGTGGGCTGTGGGCGAGCTGGCAGGCCTGCCGGCCCGGGCCATGGGTGGGCTTGGGATTTGGCCATAAAGTCAAATTCTAAGTCCGCCCAGGAGGCCACGAGACCCCGAATCGGGCCGCGTGATCTCCTCGGATCTGCGCCTACTGTTTAATAATAATAATAATAATAATAATAATAATAATAATAATAATAAATACTTGGATTTATATACCGCCTTTCTTAGGTCACCGGATTTCTCTAATGGCTATAACTCAAGGCGGTTTACATAGGCAGACTTTATTCGTAAACCCAAAGTTTTTTACAATTTTACAGAAACGTTCTATCTTACAAGAACTACACACATACAGATGGATCTTTCTGGATTTAGTCCTTCTTTCTGGCCACCTGCTTGTCTTCTTGCTGGCTGATAAACGGCTTCCCTGCTCCCACCAGAGAAGCAGCTGAACATCGGCACAACTCCCCCTCTCACAAGGCAGCCGAAGCTCAGCTGTTAATCAGTCGCAATTAATGAAGTCTGCCGCTCACAGAGACTTCCGGCTGTCCCAAACTGGCGACCTTCAGATCTTCAGCTCTTATCTTCAGGCAAACGGAGGCATTAACCCTCTCGACTAAATCTTCTGCACAGATCCAGGCACAGATCCAAGCAGCACAAAGTGGAGGCTGGAGTCTCCCCTATGGTAAGGGTGTGAACATGTCCTTGCCGTGGGGAAGCTCCAGCCTCCCTTATATTGCGCAGGACATGGCCAGGTCTGTTGGCGTCACCATTCTAGCACAGTATAGGATTGTGCTCTGAGATTAAATGGTTGATTGAATGAAAATGTTTGATTTTTGCTAAGGGGTCGAGCCATTCAGATCCATTCAGTAGATGCAATATCATCAACACTTACATGGGCTTTGTTCTGACAGCACAAGTGGTCATTAATTGTGTCCACCCACTATGGATTTGTCTTAATGCTCCAAAATAATGAACTCATTTTACAGCTACCTCGTGTCTGTCATATAAAGATCTCATAGGAAGATTCATTTGCAAGCATTAATTAATTACACTTCCCAAGATCATTTAAAAGCAACAGAAAATATAACATGTAAATAAATGTGCTTTTCAGCAAACATCATGTTTGCCAAGATAATTTATGCCTTGTATTCTGAAGAGAATTTTTACAACTGGATAGAAGTCCCAGAAAAGAGGTTTGTAATTTGAAACACTGACAGATCCTTTATGTTAGTGCAGCTAACAAGTGCTGTTATAATTTATTTACATAAAAAAGTCGAGAGAAAACAGCCGTTCGCTTTATGTACTGTGCTGTAAGTGGAAATGGAGGGATGTTAAATGAAAGGAATGAAGTGTTCCTTGCAAACAAATACAAAAAACGGCAGCCAAAGGGATCAAAAAGTTGGTTGGAACTAGTAGTGTTGCAAGGCGGACTGGTGCCTAGAGTGGGGTAATGCGATAATGTAATCACCTCACCCCATCTGTCAAGACATACAAAATTATGCAGTGGGTGGATAGAGTAGGTAAAGGGAATCTCTTCTCCCTCTCACACAATACCAGAACCAGGGGACATCCACTAAAACTGAGTGTTAGGAGAGTTAGTACAAACCAAAGAAAATATTTCTTTACCCAGAGTGTAATTAGTCTGTGGAACTCCTTGCCACAAGATGTGCTGATAGCTTCTGTCCTAGATGCCTTTCAAAGGGGATTGGACAGATTTCTGGAAGAAAACTCCATCATAGTTTATAAGCTATAACAGTTGTGTCCAGTCTGAGATGAGCAGGTGGCTCAACATGAGGGCCAGGTAGGAATTTTTTTCCTGTCATCTGAATTGGCCATAGATGGCAGTTTTTTTTGCCTACCCTAGACTGGAAAGGAGGGATGGGTGTTCAGTAGGTTTCATGATTTACATTTCTGTTTAATAAAGTTAAACCCCAGTTGCAGTCTTGTGTTTTCCTTGGGGGTGATGCAAGGCGAATAGACTACCTTGGAATGCCAGATGAAGGGGAGTGGCAGTGAGATACAAGTGTCTGGTTGTCTTGCATGCTCCCTGAGGCATCTGGTGGGCCCCTGTGAGATACAGGAAGCTGGACCAGATGGGCCCTTGGCCTGATCCAGCAGGGCTCTTCTTATGCTCCTATGTAAGGTGTCACCCCCTGCATTGCCACATCAGCCCCCTTCTCTTGGAATAGCTTTGATTTGGAGCCAAATGGAGCCAAGGTGAGAGGGCTCTTTACCACTCTGCTTGCTAGTTAGAGCACTCAGGCAGTGCACGCTCAGCACCTCTACTTGGGCAGAAGATTTAGTCGAGAGGGTCAATGCCTCCGTTTGCCTGAAGATGGGAGCTGAAGATCTGAAGGTCGCCAGTTTGGGACTACTGGAAGTCTCCGTGAGCGGCAGACCTTGTAAATTGTGACTGAGTAACAGCTGAGCTGTCTTCGGCTGCCTTGTGAGAGGGGGAGTTGTGCCAAAGTCAGCTGCTTCTCTGGCGGGAGCAGGGAAGCTGCTTATCAGCCAGCAGAAGACAAACAGGCAGCCAGAAAGAAGGACTAAATCCAGAAAGATCCATCTGCATGTGTGTAGTTCTTGTAAGATAGAACGTTTCTGTAAAATTGTAAAAACGTTTGGGTTTACGAATAAAGTCTGCCTATGTAAACCGCCTTGAGTTATAGTCATTAGAGAAATCTGGTGACCTGAGAAAGGCAGTATATAAATCCAAGTACTACTACTACTACTACTACTACTACTACTACTTCCCATGGAGAACTCGTAAAAGTTTCAGATCGCCGGGGGGGGGGAGGGCGCCCCACCCCAGCCGCCCTGACCATGCTATGCTACTGGTTGGAAGATCTTCTCTGGCAGGGAGAAACCATGTAGAGAGTTTTCTTTCAGTAAAAAGATGCAGGGAGGGGAATCAAGGAGGTTTATAAAAATGGAGGAAGTGGATAGAGAGTGGGGGCAGCATCAATGTTCAAGAAGGGGGGCACCAGCTGAGGGTCAAGACCAAGCTTGGCTGACCCTGTCAGCCCCCGCTTCCCAGAATTGGTGACACACCAAATACGTTGATGTCTGCTGATTTAAATTTAGGGCGCAATCCTAATCTGGAGTTAGGCAGGCACAGTTAGACCAGGGCCACTGTAAAGCATGTTTGGACCACTCTTAGAGTCAAGGAGGATGGCACACATCTGTATGCAGGGCTCTTTGTCTCTGAGAGTAGTCCCAACATATTTTACGCTGTCCCTTGTGCCGGCTAAACTTTGCTGGCCTACCTGTGCCGGCCTAACTTCAAGTTTGGACTGCACACTTAAATGCTTTAAAACGGGAATAGAAAAATGCATTGAGAATCAGACTTTCAATGTTTATAAACCATGATGGTTAAGAGACATTCCTGTGTATCAGCTGTTGGGGAAAAGCAGTGAGCTTATGGAAGCATCTGCTTGGTCCCTTGGAATCTGTTGCTTGCTGTTCAACTGGCTGGTTCAGAATTAATTTCTAAGGGGTGATTCTTTGCAGTAGGTCTACAAGTCAGGCTACGCTGATACTCGAAAATGTACCTATTTAGTGGTTTTGTGGAAGGCACGGCATGTTGGGTATTTATATCACCCAAGTGAACATTCGTTTCAGGGGAGGAAAATGGTGGAATACCGCTAGGCAGGAAACGATCTCCGGAGGTGAATGTTTTAAGAGGCTGATTGGCTGAGTGGCCAGAGATTTAGAGCAGATACATCTAATTGGCACTTTGCCTATTTCTTCAGTCGATGGTAAATCTTGCAGGAGTTTGAGGACATAGTAAACTGTTTTTGCCTGTTGTAGCACCTGCTTTAAGTGTAAGCTGTAGAAATAGAGACAAATAAATGCTGTGTGATTTGGTATACGGCTAAGGACTTTTCATTCATTCATTCATTCATTCATTCATTCATTTATTTATTTATTTATTTAAGGAGTTAATCTGCCTTTCTATTGCATATTGGGGCACACCCCAGGGGGCTTACAACATGCAAATGATGCAAGAGAAAAGGTTAAACCCGCACAAGATAGAAGATGGGCAGCCCAGTCTGGAACTGCCTGGCCGCCCATGCAAGCAGCAGGAACCAAGGGGCTCGCGCGGCATTCTGTGGCAGTCTGGCAAGTGCTGGAGGGTCCGTGGGAGAAGGGGCGGTAAGGTGCACCGGCTCAAAAGTCATTCCTGTTGCCACCCCCTGCTCTGCCCCTCCCCCTGCCCAGGAACTCCCTCTTGCCCAGAATCCCCACAACACCAGCGAGGGGTCACCTTACCTCTCACTGGCATTGCAACGCTGCCTCTGGGCGGCAAGGGATTGGCGGTGCCGCAGCACGGGTAATAAGAGCTTATCGCTGCAGTCAGAAAGGGTGGGGCTATACGGCTCTGTGCTCCAGTGATGTCATTCAGGGGGAACGGACCAGAACGGGCGTTCCGGATCCTAACGGGCTCCGTGGCTGGTTCTGGGTTCCCGACAAGTGCCAATCAAAAGTGAGTTCCTGTTCCTAAATCATTTGAATGACACCACTGCTGTGCTCTCACACTGTCCTTTCTGGCTGCTCAGAGGCCATGGCTGCTCCAAGCTGAAAAGGGCCGTGAACTACTGGCAACCATCCCATGAGCTACCAGTTGCTCGTGAGCCCCACATTGCCTGCCCCCAATCTAATGAGGCACCCCCATATATGCTCTGAGCACTCTGAGCTCCTTGGAGGGGGAATACAACCATTACATGACAAGTTAGACGTTGCAGCATTTATATGTTGATGGCATCAGTGGTCCATGTGGCTGACCAATCGGCCCCTGGCCTTTTTTTTCCACAAGTGCATTTGGGTGATGAAATGGCAGGCATCTCTTCATCCCTCAGTATCATTTGCATGCATCGTTAAGACCCGTGCCTGTAAATTTAACCTTGAAAGCTCCCATGAGATCTGCTTTCACTCCTTATTATTTTTAGAACTTGACAAATTGAACAAAACAGTTATAATGAATCTTCAGCAGAGCAGCTGCAAATTAGTTAACCTAATTATTACCTCTATAAATCCTGTATGTGTCGTTGGACATGACCCACTGTAAATGTCAACAGCGCCCGCCCATTGCAAATGAACTGGAGAGATGAGCAAGATCTTGGTGCCCTTGTAGAGTGCCTGTCCCCTAAATTGACATTTGAGGCCAACTCGGAAGACCTTGCATGGGTGAAGTAGCTGTAGACTACCACAGTCTATAGTCTGGGATTTCCAGAATTGCAATCAGGTCAGCAAAATTTCTCAGGAGGTTCTACACATTGCAAAAATTTTGCTGAGGTCAAATCTGTAGGAATTATAAGGGAACTTTGATATATTTTAATAGGTTTAGTGAAGTTTTGCAGGGCAGGTCTTACATCTCTATAACCAAGTTGTGCTGGGATTGTAGGTTGCCTCAAATCACTCATACCACTGAAGCAAAGACTGAAATCCTTCAAGAGTCAGTCCACATGGCCTGTTAGGATTGCAGCCAATAGGATGCATTTGCTTTCTGAAAGGCAAAAGAAGCAGGAATTCCTACCACTCTCATACGTCCAAACTATTCCATGCAGACACAATTATAACTAGAGGCGTTTCTACAGGGAGGGCAAAGCTCTAAGTTTTGCAAGGAGCCTTACCCTGTCATGTAAATCCCTCCTCTCCCTTGCTGCTGTAGCCAGTAAGCAACGCCAAGATGTTGCTGTTCCCTGTGAGGATTGGCTAAAACGGTGCAGGGGAGGAGTGATTTCCACTGCAAGGTAAGGCTTCTTGCAAGACTTAGAGCTCTGCCCTCCCTGTAGAAACGCCACTGATTATAACCCAGTTATATCTCCTCCAAATCAACAGGAAGCACATAGGACTGGGATGTACTGTGTTATTCTATGCAGATCTGCCCAAGTACCAAGAGCATCCTCTAAGGCCACTCGTCAGGTGCTCCTGCCATCAGCAATCAGGCAGGTGGTAACCAGAGAAAGGACCTTTCCAGTTGTGGCATCTGACAACTACCCCAAGGGGAGGCGAGGGTCTTGCCTGATGCCAAACTGATTCTCCTTCAGGTGATGGATAAAGACCCAAAAAGGCACATGCTTGTGTTGGCCCAGCATTGTTGCAAACTTGCCATAAGGCATCTCTGTGCCAGCCAGGAGGCTGCTGCGCCGGTGCGAGGAACAACACTGGCTCACGGTCACTGCTGTGGCACCCAGGTAAGCCACTCCTGCATTGGCCAAGTTTGCTGGTGCAGATCCAAGCAGCCCCATAGGTCTGGTTGGGGATTAAAGGGAAAATGCCCCCTTACCCAGCCACTGCCTAACCTGCATTGGCTACAATGCAGGCCAGCTCCAATGCAGGTTAGGACTGGGCTGCCTGTCCCATTTCATGTCTGTACATAGGTTTTCATTCTGGTTGGCAGGGACTATGGAAGGAAACACCCAGCAATGGAATCTGGTAATGAAGATCCGGAACGCTTGGCGGGACGTACACGTGATTGGCAGCCCGTCCGTTCCATTCCGCGGCTGCCCTGGCCTCGGGGGGGGGGGCTGCCCCCGGTTGGCGCGCCCCACCACTGCTCGCCCAGGCACCCGGTACGCCCCCCACCCATCCTCCCCGGTGAGCAGGCGCCCTGCCGAAAGGAACGGACGGGCAGCCAATCACGCGTAAGTCCCGCCCAGCGTTCCGGATCTTCATTACCAGATTCCATCGCTGGAAACACGCCTGGAGTTGTGGCTGGAAAGAAAGTCGTATATTCTAAAGAAGCCAGCACAGTTACACAGTTCTCTGCTCAGATTCAGAGAAACATTAAAGCCCCGACTTTTTTATTTATCCTACGTCGCAGTACAGCATCCTACACAGTGGCCCATTTAGTGGGGCCTCTGATCTGGGTACCATTTCGGTGCACACCTTGATGCCGTATCAATCCACGGAGGAAGCTTTCATCTCGCTGGCAAAACGTAGGGGCGAGCGAGTGAACAAGCAGCTCCACAAACTAGGCAAAGAAGACTCAAACATAACCACACATGGCCAGCAGGTTGCTTAGCAACGGTATTCAGCATGAGGAAAGGCTGCAAACCGTCCATAAGTGAAACTAATGCATGCAATGTCGGCCTAAGACGGTTTGGTGCCCGAGGCAGGGAATCTAAATCGCTTGTGTCCCATCCCCCCCTTGCTTGCTGCTATGGAACGCTATCCCTGGGGAAACCTCCCAAACGTTGGTTGAATGAAATCCATAGATGGTGCTATACCCCAATGATGATACAGAGTCTTTCCCACTCTCAGATTGTTGTTAGCGATGTGGACATGCACGAGGAATCTCTTTTCACATATATAGTGATAATAACTTAGCACAACAATTTTGAACTATAAGCACACAATCCTAACCTGGAGTTAAGCCGGCACAGTTAGGCCAGCAAAGTTTGGCTGGCACAAGGGACACCATAAAGTGAGTTTGGACCACTCTCGGAGTCAGAGAGACTAGCACACAGATGTGCGCCGTCCTCCCTGACTCCGAGAGTGGTCCAAATGCGCTTTAGGCTGGCCCTTGTGCTGGCCAAATTTTGCTGGCCTAATTGTGCCGGCCTAACACTAGGTTAGGATTGCGCTCTTAATATCTTAAATAAGTAATAAACAAACCAATGGCCCAAATCTATCCAGGGCTGACCTGCAGGGATGTTGGGGCACCATCTACTGCGTCCTATGGGTCAGCTTGGAACCAGGCCGGTCAACAAAAGTAATGAAAATATTTTATGTATCTCTTGCATTGCTCCCTATAGGCCTACTTAGATTGATTGCAGCTTTTTTGCTAGCAAACATCTCTTAGAGCAAAGGAGGCATGTCAGGGCTGGAACTGGCAGGGGCGTCTCTACAGGGAGGGCAAAGCTCTAAGTGTTGCAAGAAGCCTTACCCGGTCATGTAAATCCCTCCTCTCCCCTGCTGCTGTAGCCAGTAAGCAACGCCAAGATGTTGCTGTTCCCTGTGAGGATTGGCTAAAACGGTGCAGGGGAGGAGTGATTTCCACTGCAAGGTAAGGCTTCTTGCAAAACTTAGAGCTTTGCCCTCCCTTAGATCTGCCTCTGGGAACTGGAGCATCAGATCTAGTGAACGTTGCTGCAACAGAGATCCCGCCCTGGTCCGTCATCCACAAACCCACACCAATGTATCAATGGCTAATCTGTGTGGCACCACTGTCAGTGTGTGGTCTCCTGGCTTTTGCATTGGTGGCAGCTTTCTGCAGAACGTCAACATGGCTGCCACACCAGCGGCCCATGCGATATGCCAATGCAGCACGAGATCCAACGATGTGTTGTGCAGATAAGATTGGGGCATTAGATGTTTCCCCATCACATATGGCTAAGGTGCCCTGAGCAAATGATTGCTAACATCTCCAGGACGAGAACAAGTCCGCAGTCATCTTTGCCTACGCTGATGTTTTCAGCAGGCTGCTGAGAACTGCTCCAGCCTACATAAAGTGGATTAAAATGGCAAGCCCTCGGCCAGATCTCATGCCATTTCCTTAAAATAAATGCAAAAGTTATGCACAATTTCAGTCATTTAAATTAAAGAAAAAGATGGTGCTCCACAGGGCTATGTTCTGAAGCATATCAATGTGTCAGTGAAACGTATTAATCTAATGGCATATTTATGTGGTTTTGGTGGGGAAAGATTCAATTGTGGGCACCTAACATTTCTCTCGCTGTTTGTTGTGCTTAGGAAGGAGCCAGGGAGAGAATGAACAAGCAGTCTGGGAGGAGGCCGAGGGCAGGAGGAGAGAATGTGTTTCCTCCCTCTCTTTCTCTTTTTAATTTTAATGAAGCTGGCCCATGGCAATGACGGCATTGCGCGAGATAATTTTTGCTGCAGGCAAAGAACATCTCCCTGTGGATTGCGGGGGAAAAGTGATGGAAAACGTTCACGAAAATGCTCCCTCTGTGAATCATGACTTAGCACTATTTAAAATGAAGTCATTAATAAGGTGTCCGTGATATATAGATGCTCCACTCGCTTCCAGGGAGCATGAATAGTTTATTGACTATTTGGCTTTGCAAAGGACTCTTGGCAGTGCTTCCTCCTCCCCACCATAACTTACAACATCTTTTGCCCTGAAATGTAGGTCTTTCCTGTAGCCCACTTGTAGATAGCTAAAAGTCCAAGAAAATGTGACAGACAGGACGTCTGGCGGATCCAGAGCTGTCTGAGCCTTACGCTGGCTGAAAGTAAGGCAAGTGGGGGGGAAATCAAGGACAGGTGAGTTCATCGTGTTGCAACCAGTTAGAACATCACTTGCTCATTGAGAGAGCACAATGGACACTGATGTGCAATCAAACTGCTCTTGTCAAAGCCGACTCAGATGAAGCTCAGGTCACCAGAAGTGGATCTGTCTCAACACGGCAAGGTGAGATCACTGCCTGTCATCAGGCAGATGTCAAATTCTATTATAGCCGTCAAAGTGGGAGACTGACATTTCAGACTTCCTTTGAGAGATCATAGCTATCTAGGCCAGTGGGCCCCAAACGTGCCTGGGTCATGGTGTCCCCCACAGTGCCTCTTCTTCTGTGCTCAGTCGGGCACTGCCATCTTGGATCTCACAGAATCTCACCCAACTATCAGGAGATTTTGTGAAATCCAAGATGGGCGGCACCCAAATCTCACAAGATTTCACTAGACCAAAGATGGCCGCACGTGAGAGAGCAGGTAGAAGGGCCCACTGGGGACATTTTGTTGCGCCCTTGTACATTTGCCATGATACCCTAAGGCATTGCGATGCACACTTTGGGAATCCCTGATTTAGGCCTTTGCCCAGTTAATTTGTCTAATTCTTTTTTTAAACACAATTTAAGATGGTGGTCATCCCCCCCCCCATCATCACCAGGAAGGATAGCATACAGCCTAGTGTCGCTGAGAGTGCAGTCCTAACCTGGAGTTAGGCCGGCACAGTTCGGCCAGCAAAGTTTGGCCGGCACAAGGGCCATCATCAAGCGTGTTTGGACCACTCTTGGAGTCAAGGAGGATGGCGCACGTCTGTGTGCTGGCCTCTCTGACTCTGAGAGTGGTCCAAACGTACGTTACAATGTCCCTTGTGCCAATCTAACTGGCCTAACTGTGCCAACCTAACTCCAGGTTAGGATTGAACATAAGAACATAAGAAGAGTCCTGCTGGATCAGGCCAAAGGCCCATCTAGTCCAGCTTCCTGTATCTCACAGTGGCTCACCAGGTGCCTAAGGGAGCTCAATAGACAACAAGATGCTTGCATCCTGTTGCCACTCCCTTGCACCTGGCATTCTGAGGTAGCCTACTATTAATGTAAGGAGGTTGCACAACACATCATGGCCTCTAGCCCACGATGGACTTTTCCTCCAGAAATCTGTCTAGTCCCCTTTTAAAGGCATCTAGGCCAGATGCCACATCCTGTGGCAAGGAGTTCCCTAGCTTAATTACCCGCTGGGTAAAAAAGTATTTCCTTTTATCTGTTTTAACTCTCCCAACATTCAATTTCAATTGTGCCCATAATGTGTGAGGGTGCTGATAGATGCACTTACATACTCATGCAATAATGCATGGGTTATGCAAAAATAAAGCCCCCCACCCTCACTGGGGTAGATTGAATATGTGGCATAGTCATGCCAACACTTGGGCATCCCACAACATGGTTGTAACGTTTTGAGAAGGACTTTTTCAAAAGCCAGTTGGATTTCGTTCTCATTTCCTCTCAAGATGAATGAGACTCTGAGTCCTTTGTCATTTCTGTCTTCGGAAATGTTGCCTAATTGCCAGGCAAGACACTTCTGAAGATGGAATATTAAGCTTCTAAATCATTCGGCAGGTATTGAAGGCTCCAGGTCGTGACAGTTTTAGACAAGACATAGTTTATTGATCTGAAAGGGCACATAATATGGGGAATTAATATGATCCTAAGCAATTCACAGAAATCGCCTAAGTCTGCTAGGAGAACTTTGAGATTTATCGATTAAGAGATGACTCGTGAAAGATCTGCAATTATCTAGCACAACTCTTTGATTGTGTGCTAACTTTTTGGGAGGTGCAACAAGGGAATAGCTAAGAAAGCAGCCAGGAATAACAGCTGAGATGGGAGTTTCTTATTAAGTTCCTCATCCCAGGCTGCATCTTGACAGACACCTTGCTATAGTGTTGTGTGTCTGAAGGCATCTGTTTATATTCACTTTCGGTTTGCAAGGAGACCAGTGGGCTGTATTTCCCAGCTGTTTGTCCTCTTCTGGCAGCCCAAAAGATATTTTGGATGGCTGAGGGAGGTGAGGCGAGCCAGCATGCCTTGAATGTGATTCGGGGCAGTAGCAAGTTGTACTAAGCTGCAGGCAGCATTGTCTGGCTCCCAAGGCTTGGGTAAGTGGTTTTTGTAAAGAACCTGTAAAAATGTGCGGCCGTATTTCAGAAGTAAATGGGAAATGCTGTGTGTTTCCAGGGTCTGTGGTTTTCTTCCTTCTTGCCTTGCAAATAGGCTTCCTCCAGATCTGAGTCCCAGAAACGGCTATTGATTTGACTGTAAAGCCACAGTGCTGATATCAGGATGCTCTCCTAGCAGTTCTTTCATGTGCCAGATGCCAGATTGGCCTCCTGATGCAATGATGAAAGCTGAAAATTTAATTTCTGCGACAAACTGGGCCGCCCTGCAGAACTTCAAGTGTAAACTGATTGGAGCATCCTGGCATTCTGAGCTCTGACCACCGACCTAGCAATGTAGTGATGCATCAGATGCAACTTACAGGGCTTGGAACAGAGAGAAAAGTTGGGTTGCTCCCAAGGTTCTCTGCAACTGAAATGTCTCCCTGGCTTTTGGCATTCCAAATCAATCTTGTTCCTGAACTGAGGGCACAATCCTAACCTGGAGTTAGGCTGGTACAATTAGGCCAGCAAAGTTTGGTTGGCACAAGGAAATCTGTAAAGTATTTTTGGACCACTCTTGGAGTCAGAGAGGCAAGCACACAGACGTGTGCCTGACTCCGAGAGTGGTCCAAATGTGCTTTACAGTGTCCCTTGTACAGGCCAAACTTTGCTGGTCTAACTGTGACGACCTAACTCCAGGTTAGGATTGTGCCCTGAGACAGGTAAATTAGGAATTATCCATGTTTCCATTCCTAATCTCGGAATAGTATTCATGTTTGCAATTTGCTGCAACTTTCTCATTCATTCATTCATTCATTCATTCATTCATTCAACCCTTTCCCCCCAACCTCAACATTACTATTGCACACCTTGCACCATATTGGTAAGACATGGCAGAAAAATGAATTAAATAATAATAACAACAATAACAATAACAATAATAATAATACTCTAGACATAACAGTGATTGAAAAGAGACAAGATAAAAGCAATTCCAGGAGATGCCAGAGTTGAGGACAAAGAACAAGAAAAGTTGACTAAATATAGAGACCTGGCAATTGAAACCACCAGGCTGTGGATGATGTGTCCCCATTGTCATTGGGGCACTGGGAACTATACCTAGAAATTTCTCAAATTATATGGAAAAACTGCAGCTCCCTGCCATAACACCCCTGGAGCGGCAAAAGATGACACTGCTTGGAACATCATACATTCTGCAGAGATATTTGGTTGATACCTAGGTATCCGATGGAGACCCGTATCAGACCAACAATACCAGTCAATGATATTTGTGTGATCTTTTTCCTCTACTGACTGTGTTTCATGTATTTTGAATAAATAATAATAGTAATATCATCAGTATGCCTTTCTGGTCATACTGCCTTTCTGGTCATTGGATTTCTCCTCTAACATTAATCAAGGTGGTTTTCATAGGCATGCTTTCTCAATTGCATATTCTTACAATCACAAGTTCTAATTTTGCATAGAACTATCTTCTACTCCAGGTGGTATCTTTCACAGTCTGGCATCTCTCTGCTGCGCTCACCTCCCATGTTTTAACTTGACAGGCACTCCTCCACTCTCACTTGGGTTGTCATCTCTTCTCCTCTCACCAGCTGGAGAGAGTCCTCTCCGTCAGCAGTGTTTATTGGCAGTTCATGGTTGCTTCGGTTGACTTGAAGTGCTGACCCAGATCATCTTTGGGCTTCAGAGGTGGCAACATTACCACTCAGGCAGACCCCCTGCCTACATGGATATATCATGGTGTATGGCTGTATCAAGGATCTTTTTGTGTGGTGTTTTGTGCATGGGTGCATCATCTCACTGGGGACTGCAGGAGCAAACTCTCTTGATGCTAGGAGAGATTAGGACAAAGCAAATCGCCCTATTGTTATTTCTCCTTTCCCATATGCATCTTCTCATGGACTTCTGAGGAAGCTCAGTTGCAGATGGGGATGAAGAAGAAAGCCAGCATTGTGCAAGTTGGTCAGTTGAGCAACATATGCCATTACTGGCTTCCAGAGCTGGGGGTTCACAGGTTGCCTTCCTGGGTCTTGGGAAGACCATAGGCCAATGGTTACCAAACTTATCATGGTCTCAGTGCCCTCAGCCTCTTGTTCCCAGCACAGCTGGTGCCACCATCTTGGATTGCGCAAGATCTTGTGCAAACCAAGACGGTGGTGCTCAAATCTCATCTCACATGAACCAAGAAGGTGTCGTTTGAGAGAGCTGATAGGAGGGGTCACCGGGGAAATCAGTGGTGCTCCTGTGAGTGTGCTGTGGCATCCTAAGATGTCACAGTGGACAATTTGGGAGCCACTGTCATAGACTCTCAACCATGATCCATCCTGGCCAACCCCTGACACTGCCTGTGCTAGGAGAGAACTTTTGCCCCTGGACTGTAGCTATTACCTAGAGGTAGTCTTATAATAAATCCTGTGATAAAGGCAGAACTTATCTCTGAGTATGGCAACAGTGGCAGTTTGAAGATCTGTACAATGCAGACTTGACTGGTTCATTGTGTATTTTATACCAGTATCGCAGTGGGGTATTTTCTGTATTCATCTGCAATATTTGAAACTAATTCTTTGTTGACTGCACACATTCATTCATCACAGTGTGAAATCCCAATGTTGGTTGTATTTACAAGTCACGTATAGAATTCAAGATCAGCTGTTGGCAAGTACGTATGTGTTTAGATGCAAGGTTGGTTTTTCAATTACATTTGTGCAAGCTAAGCTTGAGCAATGGAACACTTAAATGGGAGAATCACAATCACGATCCAATCCAAACTGCCTCTCGGATTTAAATAATGAAAAGAGGTTGAGCTGGCTAATGGGACTTTGCTCCAATATTGGATGCTGCAATGTGAGCAGACCAGTCTACATATGCTTGTCTGCAAGAGGAAGAGGGAAATTGAGAAGTGGAAGTACTGGATTAGAGTGTCAGTGGTAGCATAGTTGGGGGGGGTCACAGCACAAGCTTTGCACAGTGCCATAATGTGCCATGCAACTGGTTCAGAGGCATAATGCACTGCCCCAGTGTCTAGGGCAATGACATCATGCCATGCAACATCACTTCTGGATTCTCCCTAGAGGTGGGGTGCTTGCTGCAGCACCTTCTCCTGTGGAGACACTCCTTGAAGGAGAAGGAAAGCGGGCATGAAGGCACCAGCACCTCCATTGGAAGTACGGCAGACCCCGAGGGGCAGTCATGTGCTCCCTTGATGTGTTCAGAGCTTTTGTGACAGCGTTCACTAGCAGAAGGAGTATTCCACCAGAGCAGGCAAGCAGTAGGACTGGACTGTGACTGACGTAGTCTACAGCCAGGACTTAGCTTGTTCATAGTAACGTCTTCCCACTCTGGCATGAATTTGTGTACAGCAGTGAATACTGGCTCTGAACTCCCATTCTTATGGCTTGACGTGCATCAAGCAAGCGATCGCAGATCAGTAATCTGGCTTTCCTGCTGCAACTTCTGCTGCTCTCTGTAATTTGTACTGATGTATTTCACACTCCAAGGGGCACCATTTCATTCAGAATATTTTGTTTGACATATTCATCAACACGTCGGCAAAGGTCCCACGGAAATCTTGAAAGGAGGGTGCGGAGAGTGCTAAATTCAGCATCTGAGCTGCCGTTGACTTGGGTACACCACGTACTCTGAATTATAAGGATTGGAAAACAATTACAGAAATGCACATTCTCTAGTACTCCTCCTGTTTTCCGGCACAAGAAAGAAACAAGGTATTATTCAGCATCACATGAGAACAAAGAATTCGAGTTACTGGGCATTCTGTCCACACCTCCGCTAATTGCTTCTCCTGCCCTGGTGCCTAATTATTATTTGGAATGTAGTGAAAGTGGGGCATTATTTTAGGATGTGCATTCACTTTTAAACTTAAGCTTTGGCACATGCCTTACAAAATGCCACCTGAAGTTTCTCAAAGTTTCATCAAAGAGAAGATCAATAATGGCAGACTGGCTTCTTTTGTACAATGGACCTTGGATATCCATGGCTGTTCTGTTCCTGAACAACCCATGGATATCGAATTACATGGGTTCTGAAGCCCATGGAATTCATGGCCCACCCCCACCCGTGGAACTTGACTGGAACTGAGCTCTTGTCAGGTCTGAAGGGCTTTCGAGGCCCGCAGAGGCCATGTGTGACCACCCATAGCCACTGCAGGCCTCAGAATGACTGTTAGGGTTAAAAAAAACTTCACTTCCTGTTTTTGGCAAAAACCTCAAAATAGAAGGGAATAAAAATGTCACTTTTGCCGAAAACAAGAAGCAATGTTGTTTTCAGCCTTAATGGCCATTCAGAGGCCCACAGATGCCACGGGGAGGTCAAATGTGACCTCTATGGGTCTGAGAAAACACTCCGGACCCAACAGGATATGAATCATTTAATCATACATACTAAGGTCACAATCCTAGCCTGGAGTTAGGCCGGCCCAGTTAGGCCAGCAAAGTTTGGCCAGCACAAGGACCATTGTAATGTGCATTTGGACCACTCTCAGAATCAGGGAGGATGGTGCACATTTGTGTGCTGGGCTCTTTGACTCCAAGAGTTATCTAAACATACTTTACGGTGTCCCTTGTGCCGGCCAAACTTTGCTGGCCTAACTATGCCGGCCTAATTCCAGGTTAGGATTGTGCCCTCACACCCACCCACAAACACGTTTAGTGTATCGGTCAGTCCTTGGCCTGGCTCAAATGCAGGCTGTTGTTGCAGGTTTGATAGAGAAGTACCTGGTGAGGGTCGAAGAAGCCAGATATGTTCCCCATGCATTCGGGGTGAGTGCTGAATCAGGTAAGCAACAAGCAGAAGGACTGAAGGCAGATGTTTTGACTGTGGGCAGGCCAGTGATCTAGTACTGGTTTATGACAAATCTGTGCTGTTCTCAGCTGATACTGGTCAGACTGACGAATCGATAGTATTATGAGGCCAGCAAGGCTCTTATTGGTTCCTCAGGTCACCTGAGTTGAAAAGCTGCAGTATAGGTTCTGGCCACTATATGGCAGTGCTGTGCTCCAAAGGAGAGCAGCTGGTAATTCCTCATCCTCATCCTCATCAATACCTTTATTGGCAAAAGTGGTAATTGCCTCTATGGTGGCACAGGGACTAAGGAGCATGTGGCCAAAGTTCTAGAATAAGACCGCCAGCATCGTACAGTGTCCTAGGTCATTTCTTAATTCATATGCGAGTCAACACTCTTACTCCTGCGCCTACTGTCTAAGGAAAGCTTGCTCCCTGGTGTTGACGGCACCTACTGGCTATACCTATATACTGTAGGTCCAGTCTTGGAATCCAAGGGGGTTCCGTTCCCAGAACTCCTGCAAATGCCAAGACCCATGGATAAGCCTACTGTGCTCCGGGGCTGTGCTGTGCTCTGTTCATGTCCAGAGGGTTTTCTGAGGCCTGGGGAGGCTGTGCACAGATTCCTTGACCCTCAGAATGCCTTCTAAAGGCAAAAAAAAAAAAATCACTTCCATTTCTGATATTCCATTTCTGATATGGAGAAAACCAGAACTGATATGTTTTTGCCTTTGGAAGACATTCCACACTCTGTCTCCTTGGCCCCAAAACACCCTCTGGAAGTGACTGGAGCACAGCTCCGATCCCGTCTGGAGCAGGGCCAGCCTTAAGCCAATGTGACCAATGTCGTCACATCGGGCCCCGCACTTTGGGGGGCCCTGCACTTTGGGGGCCCCTGTACCTGGGGGGGGGGGGCCCGCACCAGCACAGCAAGCAGATCACCTGCTGCTGAAGCTGGGACCTTACAGGCTGTAGGTCACTGGAGGGAGCAGAACAGCTTTACCTGGGGCCCTCCCTCCTGGCCCTGCCTGCTAACCGCCCCAAATGGGACTCTTGGAAGCAGTTGGCGGTGATGTCATCAGGTGATGTCACTACCAACTATGTCTAGGTGATGCGTGTGACATTGCAAACACGTTTTTGATGAGTGCGGGCCTCACTGGGAGGGCCCACAGGTAGCGATGGGATCTACAAATGAACAAGGGGGACGCTGGGCGGGACTTCCGCGGGGCTTCCGTGTGATTTGCTGCCCGTCCCTAGCGTTCAGCAGCTGTCCTGGCCTCGGGGGGGCTGCCCCCGGTTAGCGCGCCCCCCCCGCTGCTCGCCCAGGCACCCAGCGCGACCCTCACCCTTCCCCCGCGGTGAGCAGGAGCCCCCCGAGGCCAGGGCAGCCACGGAACGCTACGGACAGGCTGCCACTCAAGCGGAAGTCCCGCCTACGTCCCGCCCAGCGTTCCCCTTGTTCATTTTTAGATCCCATCGCTGCCCACAGGTATGCCCCACATTGGGCCCCATCACTCCTAGAGCCGGCCCTAATCTGGAGGGTACAGGTCCTGCCCGCATTGTGGTTTCAAAACCCATAGCTAGTTAAAACCATAGGTCCCGGATCAGTTTGGACCTCTCCCTCCCTCCCTCCCTCCCCCCCTCTCTCTCTCTGTGTGTGTGTGTGTGTGTGTGTGTGAATTCAACTTATCTACCAAGCAATGCTTAAATCCGCCCGCTTCCCCCTCCCCACTGCAGCTGACTCTGGCTCCTTCTACCCCCTCAATCAATATTTGAGTTCTTTCCCCCCCCCAATTCTCAAACAGTGACAATTTCGACAATCTCCCCATAACTCTAATCATGCAGCACATCCCTGTGTTTGCCAGCACTGTCAGAGAGGCAGCCCATTATAATTATTTTCTCAATCACTCTTCATGAATGAAACACTCCAGGCAACACTAAAAGTAAGCTTAATCACCAGAAACAATATAAATTCAAAAAGCAGATCCTATTAGACGGCCATTTTTAAAGCTGATTTCCCAATAGTTCTATTTCCAGTTTTTTTTTAAAAAAGGAGAAAAATAATAATGAAAAAATCAAACTGTGCTTTTGCAGAAGGCAAGCAAAGAGCATCAGCATTTTAGATGAAGCAGAAAATAAAATGATGCACTTTGGGAAGGTTATTACAAATGGCTTCCAAATGAAGTTTACATCAGGCAGAGGACATGAACGTTTTGCAACAGTTGAGTGGCAGGTAAGCAGGTTAGTCTAAGGCAGTCCAGCAAGTAATGCATACGGCTGAAATATTTATAGGGTGAAGAGATGTCAAAAGCAGTTGCTGGAGTAGGGCACATGTGTTTATATATATTTTTCCAACATGCAGAATGTTACTGCAAAAATGCTCTTTGGTTAAGCCTTTCTTTTGTGGCGTTCCTACAATGGGGGGGAAACACTAAGTTTTGCAGGAGCCTGAGCTCAGGGGCGGAGCTAATGAAAGTGTAGCCCAGTGTAGAGGGCAAAAAGTTGCCCCAGAAGTGACATCACAGCAGGAAATAACATCACTGTTTGTGTTCTCTGGTTTTTTGGCCATAACATTTGATAGAGTAAAGATATTACGCTCCCATTAGTTTTTTTTGCTTTCTGCATTAAATTACCTTTCCAAATATGATATATATTTATATTTATATGATATATAACATGACTGTATTATTCATACATATGAAGGTTTCCACAATTTTGGCCACTTGTTGCCCCCATAAAGCTTATTGCCTGGTGCAATTGCACCCCCCTGTGCATCTTTAGCTACGCCCC
>JAJKFI010000020.1:1942999-1966248 GCA_029204185.1 Lerista edwardsae
GTGTGTGTGTGTGTGTGTGTGTGTGTGTGTGTGTGTGTGTGTGTGTGTGTGTAGTTTGCTTACCTGTGCTATTACTGCAGAAAAAATTTCAGGTAGTTTCAATACTCTGTCTCCTGAAGGTAATGGTGTGCTTTTTGCTATTCTTCACGGATATGGAGCATCATACTAATGTTAAAAAGTATGCCACTCTGGGAGAAAAGTCCTTCGTATAGCACTGCTGGGATGGGGTGTGTGTGTGAGGTGGTGGTGGTGGGATTCAGCCTGGAAACAGAAAAATCATTTGAGATTCCCACCTTCCTTAAGGACTGAAACTCAGCAAACTGGTCCATGTATGTGATGCTTTCTGTGTAAGTCTAAAAACAAATGCCATTGCCTCCATGCTGCAGAAGGGTAACCAATCATGCCAATGGGGAAGAGGGGGCAAAACATTAAGGGCGGGGCGCAGTCTTAACCGGGAGTTAGGCTGGCACAGTTAGGCCAGCACAAGAGACTCCGTAAAATGCGTTTGGACCATTCTTGAAGTCAGGGAGGCTGGCACACATCTGTGTGCCGGCCTCTCTGACCCCGAGAGTGGTCCAAACATACTTTACGGTGTCCTTTGTGCCAGCCAAACTTTGCTGGCCTAACTGTGCTGGCCTAGCTCTAGGTTAGGATTGTGCTCTAAGTTGAGCAGGACCCTGAGCTCCTGTGCAACGTGGCCCCTGCCCTGTGCCTTCAGAGCCATCGGTGGCTCGGAGAGCAAAGCCTCCCAGCCAGCTCTCCAAGCTGCAAATGGCTCTGAAGGCGAGGGGGAGGAGCCGCATTACATAGGCGCTCAGGCTCCTGCACAACTGAGTGTCCCCTTCTAGGAACGCCACTGGGCAGCCCATGGAATTGATTTCAGACAAGAAATCTGTAGAAAGACACTTCACAAGGTTGCTACCATTTCAACAGTCCTGCAAAATCAATTAGGATGCCTTCTGACACGGATTTGTATAATCTGCTGATAAAGCCAGGTGAAGTTATCTCGAAGTTATCTCATTATCATCTAGTGGCAGTGAGTTCCATAGTGTGAATATGTTCTGTATTTCAATCTGTTGGATTAAAAACCTTCTCCCTAGTTTTCTAAGTAGAGGAGAATGCTGTGTACTGGACACCAAGGAGCTTTCACTCCTGTCGGTGCCCCCCCCCCCAAGCCTAAAATACTTCAGCCCATAGGAAGTCTTGCCACCTCCATGAGAAGTAGCTTTATGGCCATGTGGTTGACATAGGAATGGAACTTCCTTTCCTTCCTTCCGATTGCTTCCTAGGTCTGCAGGTATGAGAGTGTTCACGTGGCCGTGGCCGAGGTTCCCTTGCAATCTGAAGTTTGCCCTCCAGCTGTGAAGATTAGCTCTTCAAGAGGCAAAGGAAATCGGATCTGAAGGCTGAGCGCTGGTTAGGTCCTCAGGAAAGCTTTTAGGATAAGCACCACCAAGTGCTTTGTGCGCAGTCGGCTCTGAACACCAGCCTCTGCACAAAAAAGAGTCAAATGGCAGCTTTGATCGGCACCATGGGAGCAATCAGGGGAGATGCTCTCTTCTATGCACAGCACCTTAAAGATCCTGCCTAATAAAATGCTGGGGGGGGGGGGTTGCAGGGAGATCCCTGCACTTGTTTGCTCTTGGATCAACTGGACTCACTCCTTGTGAGGAAGTACAAGCAGTGGTGTCATCTAAATGATTTAAGAACAGGTACTCACTTTTGATTGGCATGTGTTGGGACCTGCCCACCGGAAGTGACGTCATAAGCCAGAAGTGATGACGTGGCAGGAAGTGACATGAAAAAAGCTCTTGTTGAGGCCTCAGACAATTTTAAACTGACCCAACAGTTGCAACAGTATTCCACAGCACCCCCAGAACATGTTAAGGAGGCCTGGCATTATGTTAAAGTGACCCAACAGTTCCAAAACCCCAGAGCAGCTCATTTTTCAGTGGCAATGCAAGGCAAGTCTCCACTCACTGCCTGCCTGCCTGCCTGGCTCTGAGAACATGCAGGCAACTCAAACATGCAGGAAATTCAAACGTTGCAGGGGGCGGAGTCGACGAGTGGGTGGGCAAATGGGTAGGGCCAGCCGTAATCCTAGAAACCGGTACTCGCGTACCCCCGCGTACCCCCTGCATGACATCACTGAGTTCAAGTCTTGTGCCTCCATCGCTGGAGGGAAAGGAGGCTAAACTCCCCCAATGCATGCACATCATACTTGCAGAAAACACACCCATTTCCCCCAAGACATTAAAGGGGGGTCACTTGGCCCCTCACATGAGACAAAGCAGGAAAATGGGGCCAAAGGAACCAGGAGAGAGGTGTCAGGACAGTAACTCCTCTTGGAGTCAGGGAGGATGGCGCACACCTGTGTGCCGGCCTCTCTGACTCTGAGCGTGGTTCAAACATACTTTACAGTGTCCCTTGTGCCAGCCAAACTTTGCCGGCCTAACTGTGCTGGGCTGAGTCCAAGTTAGCTCTTCTTTTGCAAATCCTGACAAAAGTCACAAAACTATCAGACATGTCAGGCGGAATCCATTGGGATTCTGTTCTGGGCCCTACGGTCGATACCTGAAATACTGTGTACTGGGAACACTGTTCCCAGCATTCCCAGTTTCACTGTTCCCAGTGAAATACTGATAGGGGAACATCAGTGGTTTTGCTGCAACAAGGTAAAAAGAAAGAGATTTGTTTAACGTTTTCATATCTTTTTAATAGGCATCCCAGTATTCATGGATAACTGAAACCGTGGATACTGAATCAGTGGATACTGGGGCATACCCGTATTTGGATCTGTTTAGCAGAATGCATTTGCTCCGGAAACAACTACTGGCTTTTTAGTTCCTTATGCAGAGGGGGCCTCTTTTCATTTCCAATGCAATAGCAAACTCTTCAAGGAGCCTGAAGTGGCTTATCTGTTTACAAGCTGGGACACTGTCAGGAAGAAATGTGGATGTTCGGAGGGGGATTGGCGATTTGCTACAAAAGCATCTACATTGGATGTTGCTACCTTCATGTTCACCCATCACTCTACCTCTGTGCCTGTCACTCAAAGCAGACAGTTAGGCAGGAACTGCAATCAGCTTCCTTGCTTCCAGCATCAGCACTGGTAAAAGGTAAAAGTTTCCCCCCGACCGAATGGTCTAGTCGTGACCGGCTGTAGGGGGCGGTGCTCATCTCCGTTTCAAAGCCTGTAGAGGACAAGCTTCCATGGTCATGTGGCCGGCATGACTCTACGCCGTAGTGCACAGAACACCGTTCCCTTCCCACCGAAGTGGTCCCTATTTATCTACTTGCATTTAGGTGCTTTCGAACTGCTAGGTTGGCAGGAGCTGGGACAAGCAACGGGAGCTCACTCAGTCGCACAGTCTTGAACTCCCAACCTTCCGGTCGGAAAGCCCAGCAACAGCGGATTAACTTGCTGTGCCACCATGTCCCTTATCAGCACTGGAGACCCTGCCAATTATCCAGAGTCTGCTAATTGGTCCTGCCTGAGTCATCCAGTATTTCCAAATATTGAGCACATTTCCCAAAGAAGAAGGAGAGAAAAGGCAAAACGGGAAACCCAGCTGGGCTTGTAAACCTTACAAACGGCAAGCGCAGCTGACGTGGGACACCCCCAGGTTTGTGGGTGGGACGCAAACAGCATTTGGGGGATGGAAAGAAAAAATACACACATTATTATTTTCCTCTCGTTTCACCAGCTGGTGCAGCAGGAGAATGCTGCTGTGCTCTGCTCCATTGAAACTTCCACTCACTAACAGGAGAAGGTAGATCAGTCCTGGTTTGGGGCTGCGGTCCGGAGGCATATTGGCAGAGGCGTACCTAAAGGGGGGCCACAGCATTCTGTTCTGCAAGCAGCCGCTAGAGCAAAACTGAGGCTATGCTGACTATGAATGGCTCCAAAGAGGAGGGGGAGCGGCGGCTTTCAAAACCTAGTGCTGCGACCCCCATCTAGGTATGCCTCTGCATGGTGGGAAAGTGAAGCAGCTTTACTGCTGTAGTGTCTTTGCTGCTGTAGGTCTCGTCTGTAGTGGCCATCAGGAACTTCCCCACCACCACCTTTTGCTCCATGATAGGAAAAAGGTGGGATACAAATGAATAGGTTTCTCTCCTTGAACATATGTCCCCAAACTAGGCTGCATATGCCCAAGAAGACTATTTGCAATCAGGCAGCTAACCAAGAGGTAAAGAGGTAAACATGTTTTCACTTACCGTACCTCCTGCAGGCTGTCCGAGTCACCCCCTGCTGTAAGATGCAGTGTGTACCTTTTTTGGGCAGCTCAATGGGCACAAGTGGAAGGGGATAGGATTGCGGTGTTAGTAGCCATGCTACACCAGCTCTTGGGGCATTTTGCTGCAAGATATTACTTAAGCAAGATCCTTTGCTTTGGAAGAGTCACACAGGAAGTTTATCCCTTATCCGGACATCCAAAATCTAGACATTTTTGTCGAAAACTTTTTTAAAAAAACGTTCCGTAGTGTGAACATTAGAAGGTCTTGTGCTCATTCCCACGTACAGGCTTTAACTTCTATTCTCTGCTCCATGGTGTGTGCCGTTGTTGAAAAATGACAAACAGAACAGCAGGGACCCATATGGGTCACAGTGAAAAGAGCAAGAGGAAGCATTTCTTAGGGCACAGTCCTAAAATGGAATTAGGTTGCCAGTTAGGCTAGCAAGGCTTTGCTGGCAAAAGGGACACTGTAAAGTATGTTCAAACCATTCTTGGAGTCAGAGGAGCCAGCACACAGAAATGCCCCATCCTCCCTGACTCCAAGAGTGGTCCAAATGCACTTTACAGTGGCCCTGGGGCTGGCCAAACCTTGCTGGCCTAACTCCAGGTTAGGATTACGTTCTCATTCTAGTTATGCAATTAGTCCCAAATCCAAACAAATCCAAAATTCAGACACCTGCCTGTCCCAAGGAGTCCGGATAAGGGATACTCAACCTATACTATCATGATTGGAAGTCAGTTGCTTCAAGGAAAGTAGCCACTGTTTGCAACACCGGAACATCAAAACATCACACTTTTCATCTTGCTCCTGATCACATACATGCTAGTAAACCTGCTTTGGGGACTCTCTTGCCAAATGCAGATGAATTTTAATGCACAGTTCTCTCATAATTGACTTTGGGGTGGGTTTTTTTTTTTTAATCTCCTATAGCATCTGGTCTTACATTTCCCCTCCACCCGACCGGCGCTAAGGAAGTGTGAATGATTGGACTGACAGCGAGTGAATTGGCTTTCTGCTGAGCACCTGTAAGCAATAGAAAGATCACATTGCTTCTTTTACCTTTTCTCCCCCATTCCAACTCCAATACCTTCCAACTCCAATACATTTTAATTGGCATTCGCATCTGCCTCCTGTAAATTATCCTTATTAAATGTTTACTATTGTGGAACACAGCAAGTTCTTAACTGGCTGGGAGAATTATATCTCCTCTTTAGCCTTGCATGAAAATGCACGCTGTCAGAATGAGCGTCTCAAGGATCTGCAGAAACTCTGGGTCTGTATGTTACAAGAAGGTAAGCATAGCACTGACGCACAGCCCAATCCTAACCTGAGGTTAGGCCGGCACGGTTAGCTAGCAAAGTTTAGCTGGCGCAAAGGCCACTGTAAAGCAGATTTGGACTACTCTCGGAGTCAGGGAGGATGGTGCACCTCTGAGTGCTGGCCCCTCTGATTCCAAGAGTGATCCAAACATTTTTTGCGGTGTTCCTTGTGCCGACCAAACTTTGCTGCCCTAACTGTGCCGGCCTAACTCCAGGTTAGGATTGTGCCCTAAGTCTTTTCTTTGCATAGCAAGTGTATTCATTCTTGGGAAGCTGCTGGTTTGTATCTCAAACACAAAGGCTGACATGCTGGGAAAACAATAACAATGTTCATCTCAAATAGAGCTTCCATTCCTTTAAGTCAGAGCTTCCCAGTGTGTGGACTGTGACCCACCATTGGGAGGCAACACTCGGCCGTTCCGCCTTAAGGGGAGTGGCCCACTTTGGGGTGTCCTAATGGAGCCACAGCAATCTGGTGCTCTTCCTGGCATGAGCAGCAGTGTGTGTTCCATCGGGAAAGCTGTGAAACACCCCTACTACAGCTCTCAGGGGTCTTCGTGGCCAGCCACTTCCGGTGTCTGCCATCCCAGCAGGTTGTGCCCCTGGTGTTATGTGCAGTGGTCGCTGGCTGCACCCCCATGTCGGCACTCTGACTCCGAAACTGGCGCTGCAGGCAACGCCAGCCTCGGACCACCCGTGCTCGTCTCCCTCTGTGCCAGCTGAGCCTGGCTGGCGCACAGGTGTGACGAGCTGGGCCGGAGAGAGTGGGTGGGGAGAGGGCGTTTCTGGGTGGGGGAGGGCGGGCTGTGGGTGGGCCAGCAGGTGTGCCGGCCTGGGACAGGGGTGGGCCTTGGACTTGGCCATAAAGCCTCATCCCACAAGGCCTCATCCTGAGGCTGTGGGCCCGATTCAGGCCATGCAGTCTCCTAGGATCTAATCAGCAGGCACAGATCCGAGGAGTCCATAGGGGAGGCTTGTGCTTCCCCTACGGCAAGGGCTGCCTAAGCAGCGCTGAAATGGCGAGGCCGGCCGGCCAGTGCCATATCCAGTGCTGCTTAGGATTGTGCTGCGAGTCACTTACTTCATTGACTAGATTTGACTTGAGTCTTGGGACCAGTGGCTCAAAAAAAGAGTCGTGACTTTGACCCGAGTCCTCATTTTCATTAGTTTGTGCTTACTTGCTGGCTTACTTTTCCCCTTGCTTACTTTTTCACTTCTGCGTCACCTCGAAATACCTTATGGGTGATCCCGAAGCCATCCTTCAGACCGACTGCAGCAGCAGATGTGGTGAGAGGAGGGTCAGTGATTCCAAGGCTGGTGAGTTGAGGGGAGGAGAAAGGCTTAAGGCAAGTGTTTTGCTCAAGGACTTGACTCATTTCTCGTTGAGTCATGTTGAGTCATGACAGAGCATGCTATGACTCACGAGTCCCATGAAGGGGTTGCTGACTCGTGACTCGACTCATGACTCGGGCTCGGTTGACTGGAGCACATCCCTGCATGCTACCGTCACATATTAATTCACTCATTGAGAATAATTGCAAAATTGCATGTAAGGTCAATAAACGCAGACTACAGAGCGAGGAATCCAAACACAGACTGTTAAGGGCAATACGAGAAGATGAATATCTGTAGGCAGTGGCAGCACTTCTGAGTTAGCACAGCAAAGGAATTCCCTGGAGGAGATGCTGTTGCAGTACCAGGTAGGTCAATTTGTCTTGCTTGGCATCAGCGCCTGAGGCTATGTTCAGATTAGCCTATGTACCATGTCACTACAAGAGATGAGAGTGAACAAAGCGGTACAGCAGAAGCCTATGATTTCACCTTATTGTTAATGACACTGCCAACTGGATGCGGCCCAAATGCGTCCTGATGTACTCCATTGATGGCTGAAACAGACTTCTGTCAAACAGTTAATGTAGATTAGAATCTTTTGCAGGTGAGTGAAATGGCATTTTGTGGGCTTTGTGATACATAGAGAACTAAGGTGTCAACAGGGAACTGGATTCCCTCCCCTGTCAGTTCTGTATTTCAAGTCATGATCGTACAGCCATTTTCAGGGGAGTAGCTCAAGAAGTGCAGGGAGGTGCAATTGCCCCGGGCAACAAGCTTTAGGGGGGGCAACCAGGTGAGCTTGACACCAGTGACCAAAAGTGTGAAAACCTTGGCCTGTATGAATAATATCATCGTGTTATATTTCAATGGAAAGGTAATTTAATGCAGAATGCAATGAAACAAACCGGAGTGTAATATTTTTACAGCGCAATCCTAAAAGGTGCGCAGCGTTGACGCAACGGTGGGGGGTCAGCACTGCTCACCTCACACCGACCTGGGGGTGCTGAGCGGCAGCCCCGTGTTGGCTCTACAGCAACAGGACCGGCACTGCAGGCAGCGCTGGTCCCGTTGCGCCTGTGCTACGCCTCCCGTGCGTCGGCTGAAGTCGTCCGGCGCAAGGGAGGAGCCATGTTTGGATGGGGGAGGGAACAGGCAGGGGAAGGGCATTTCTGGGCAGGATGAGGATGGGATGTGGGCGGACTAGTGGGCGTGCCAGCCTGGGAGGAAGGCGGGCCTTGGGGCGGCCCCAATTCGGGCCACGCGGTCTCCTCAGATTTGCGCCTGATCTGAGTAGTGCATTGGGGAGCCTGGAGCCTCCCCTCCGGTAAGGGCGCAAACATGCTCCAGCCTCCCGGAAGCAGCTTAGGATATGGCACAGGCCCCTCGTCCTCACCATTCTAATGCTGCTCAGGATTGCGCCCTTACTCAAAAGTTATGGTCCAAAGACCAAAAAAAAAAAAAAAGAAGTGAAAATTCAACTGTCATGTCAAAAAATGTGGCTTGTTAAAATCACAGTTTTTAGGAATAGTCCTGTCATGTTATATACCGTTCGATGTGGAATTTCATTCAGAATACAGTGAAACAGCCTGGAGTGTAATATCTTCACTCTATCAAATGTTATTGTAAAAAAAACCTTGAAAACAAGAATATAACTGTCATGTAAAAATCACTGGCTCAGATAACTTTGAAAACGGACGAAAGGCAAGGAGGAGCCAAGCACGCCACCCTGAGCTCCTTGGGGAAAGGCTAGTGTCAGAATGTGAGAAATGAGGGTGCAGTCCTAACCGGCGCCGGGAGAGCACAGGCCAGTGGGCAGGTTGGGACTGCACTGGAGCCTCTATGGACTGGGGCACATTTGTGCCTTGCCTGGGGGTAGGCACCAGCTCCCCCCCCCCCCGATGGGCTTGCTCGGATCTGCGCCTACTACATAGCAGGTGCAGGTCCAAGCAAGCCAGCAGCCCAGATCAGGGCTTGGATGCTGCCAACCTCCACCCTCCTCCCCGGCCCGGCCCGTGAAATTGAAATGCATACATGGAAACTGTAAGAACACAAGCTGCCCTCTTAACTTTCACCACCAGCCTATCACGCTTCCAGCACGGAAGTCTCGTAATTCTCAATGGATGCCTGCAGGCATCTTCCAATTACATTTGCGGTCCTCGAACGGGGAGTCTCCAGCATGGAGATCTGTCTTCTTTTATGCATTTTCATGAAGCCCATTTTATGCCCAGCCCCGTTTTGGAGAAGGTGGGAAGGGGTTGCCAATCTAAGCAAATGAGTACACACAGCCATCCAAGACATCCTTCTTCCCTTTATTGGAAGCCCGACATCACCATAAAGACTCATAGTCATTTGCAGCAATTGCTGAATATATAACTGCTTAAATATGGCCACTGCAACCACATTACCGCCGCCAGCCCCGAAAAGGTATTTAAGAGGATTAGGATGGGCAGATGGCTCCCGTACTCTTCTCCTGGCAGCATATTCAGTAAAACGGGATCTATTGTTTTCATTTCCCATCCAAAGCATTCAGACAGCCCTTCAGAGCAGAATTATTGCTTCTATTAAAATGTGAGTCTCTCTTCACGCTCCTATTTTCTCAGGCCTTAATATGAAGCAATTGAGAGTTATATCAGTGCGTTAGAAAAGAATTATCATTGTTATCGTCGCTCTGAGAGGACCTGATTAATGTATCAGGCTCACCTCCCTGACTTGCTGTCAAGACTAGACTGGTGAGCGATTGTGCCGTTGGAGTTCTGCAGCACATGCAGAACTGCCTTTGACAGAACGGCCCATGTGAAGACAAATGTCCCTTTCAATTAATATTGAATCCTAAGTAAACTGCTGTGAAATATGAGGTGCAACTTGGAATACTGGGCTTATTTCACTATCAAAGCTGTATTTAGAATACAATCCACTAGGGTTAGGTTCCTGGAAATCCTTGCTAATAGCAAATTCGCAGATCATTCACAGAATCATTGATGCTATGGGATCAAGGGGGTACCTTATTTACCATCAAAAAACTCAGGAAGCCAACAGAGTGCAGCAGGAAGTGCCAAAAAGATCTCAGAATGCTGCAGAGACCTTCCTGAGGCTGCAGGGATCTGCAGAATGGCACCTGCGACCAGCATGGACCCTTAAACATGGCTGGTGGATGCTTCTGCTGGCCGTTTTAAAGGGCTCAGCGCTGGTCGCAGGTGCCATTCTGAAGGTCCCTGCAGCCTTTGGAAGGTCTCTGCATAGTGGATAACAAGAACAGAGGTGCGGATAATGCCGTAAGTAGCAATTCTCCCCCTCGCAGATAAGCAAATTCACAAATAGTTTGCATACAAAGAGGACTGACAGTACAGGCATGCCCAGATATCCGCTGGGGTTCCATTCCAAACCCCACCATGGACACCTGAAACCATGGATACCAGGGATGCCTTTTTAAAGATAGGGGAACATTTGTGGTTTTGCTGCTGCAACAAGGAAAATAAAGTAATGCCTTAATTAGGCATTAATTGCCTAATTAATTGGGCAGAAGGTCTAGTCGAGAGGGTTAAAGCCGCAGTAATGCCCAAAGATAAGATCCGAAGGTTGTCAGTTTGAGAACACCGGAAGCTTCCGTGTGCGGCAGACCTCGAGAATGCGGCTGATAAGATCTGAGCTGTCTCAGCTGCCTGTGAGAGGGGAATTGTGCTGGGCCAGCTGCTCTTTGATGAGACCAAAGAAGCAGTTTATTAGCCGGCGGAAGGCAATCCTGGGGCTAGAATGAAGGACTGGGCAATGAAAGTGTCATCTGCATGTAGTTGTTCTTGTGAGATTAGAACCTTGTTTGTGATTTGTAAAAACCCTTGCGGTTTAGAAAATGCCTGCCTATGTAAACCACTTTGAATTAAAGTCAAAGGAGCAATCTGATGACCAAGAAAGGCGGTATATAAATACCAAATATTATTATTATTAATTGTGTTCTGTAGAAGCAAGAATCTGGACTTGATGGAAACTTAACTTAAAGAGAAGTCAGTAAAGTCATTTAGGAATAACTGGAAACCATTCATTGACTTCCTGAGTGAGAAGGGGAATATTAATGAATGAATTATGGACTTGATGAATTGGGGGACAATTTAGACCTAAAACATTTTGCTGGGGATTAAAATTAATGATAAGGATTTTTTTAAGGAAGTATTATAGAAAAGAATAAGAGGCTGGCTAAGAGACACATTTTTTTTTAATTTGAGCAGCTATCAATATATTTTAGAGGCTGTAAGCCATTTAGATGTATTACTCCACACCTGCTTTATATATTCTGAATTTCGTTTTGATTTATTTGTGTTTGTTTTTTATATATAGTTGTGAGTTTGTTGGCTTTAGTGGTTGTCCTGAAAATAAAATTTTAAAAAAGAACACAAGTAATGTCAACCAAAAAAGAAAAAGCCAGAGTGGAAGGATGTGTACCAAAGGGGACAGTAGAACAACAGCAGAAGCAGCAGCATATTAAAAAAAAATGAAGAATATCATTCTTACACGGCACAAATCAGAATGCATTGTCGAAGGAAATTGTAGGCAATGCATACAGAAAAATGACACAAAGGAATGCTGGAAACCATTTCCAACCTTGAAGTGTAAGTTTGACTAGGAAAAGAGAAGAAACAATATCAGCACAAGATATTTTGATATGTGAAAAGGATGTGGATGCATTTGTTCCAAAGAGGTTTGCCTTTACAACCCAAAAGTAAATTATTATTTCTGCTCTGTCACCAAGGGGGTTGTGGTGGAATAATATCCAGCTTAAAACAGTTATAATTTGGTGGAATCTGTGCTCGAGAGGACTGTTTATTTGATGAGGGAATTACTTTTGCTTCCCCAGCCTGATATGTGTTGCGTTTCTTTCTGGAATAAGGAACTTCTGCGAAGAATATGAATACCATACTGTTAGCCGGAGGCAAAATATTATTGCAAGATCCCATTTTCAAAAAGCTGGAATGAAGACTGTTGCACTTGTATGCACCTAAGCATGGCTTGTGTGTATTTATCTGTGCGCATGGAAATAGCACGCAGGATTTACTTTTACCCGTTGTGTCACTGAACGTTGAAAGAGGGTTGGTGTTGCAAAGTGAAATATAAGAAAAATGCAGCCATGACACCTAAAAAATTCAATTAAGATGATGAGCCCTCATTGAGTGAGTTCCCCTTAGCATTTAGACCCATCCGATTTTGCCACATTTCCTACAGAGGCTTCTGGGGGATATCCAATAGTTGCATAAGGGTGCGGTGGACCAAAAACACTGATGCTCAGTTTGGAAAGATTAATGGACAGCACAAGAGGGTCATTCATCTGCGATGGGCCCCGCATGGACTTCAATCACAATGATTCAACTTCAATTAAATTAACGTGTCTTAAATTTCATTTTTGTTATTTGCCGGGGGCCCTGGTGGTCGTACGTCTCTCTACATAATCAGATTTGCCCGGCTCGATTCCCATTTCAAAACTCTACCCTCGCTGGCTCTCATTTTTACCAATCTAGTTACAATGAAAGGGGGAAGCACATGCTTAGGGTGTGTTGGGGGAGCAGACTGGAACAGTCCAAGTAGGGCTGTCCATCAGGAGAACTGTGTATATTAGAAAACATTTAAGAGGGTCAATGGTCAATCATTGAAAAATTGGGAAGGACCCTGGAAAGGGGAAGAGGGGTGTGGCTATTTTGCATGTGTTGAGGCTGTAAATAGGCTTTTTTCCTTTCTGCTTCAATTTGCTGTTGGAAAATGGCTAGGAAATAACCCAACTTATTGCTATGTTCTCAGGAAAGCAGAAGGTTTTGGCGTCACAATGGCGGCGCTACCGGTCATGGCATCACTTCATATAGATTCTGAACTGATTGTCCTCCTAAAAAAGTGGGTCTGAAAGTTATGAGAATCACTGCCGTAGCGTAAACATGGCCCTGGATAGGCTGAGATTGAGGTACCCAAATTAGGGCCCAATCCTAAATTGCACTGGAATGGCAAGGCTGGGGGACTGTGCCATATCTAGAGCACTTTAGGCGCACTGGGGAGCCTCCCCGGGGCAAGGGCATGTTGGCCCCAGGCAGTGGTGTCATCTACAAACAAGGAACAAACAAGGAACGCTGGGCGGGACTTGGGTGGGACTTCTACGTGATTGGCAGTCCGCCCATTTCGTTCCGTGGCTACCCTGGCCTCGGGGGGGGGGGTCTGCCCCCGGTTTGCGCGCCCCACCACTGCTCGCCCAGGCTCCGGCGCACCCCCCACCCATCTCCCCCGGCGAGCAGGCACCCCCCCGAGGCCAGGGCAGCCACGGAACGGGACGGGCAGGCAGCCAATCACGTGGAAGTCCCGCGGAAGTCCCGCCCAGCGTTCCCGATCCTTATTTGTAGATGACACCACTGGCCCCAGGGTAGCGCTAATGATGTTGCACCGATGCTAGCACATAGCACTGGTGCAACATCAATCCTTGGTTTGTACTGAATTTTGGACTGTTTTGTCCTGCATAGTTTGTTTTGCCTGGAAGCCTGGGCCCTGGGGATTCCCCCCGCCCCATATCCCTCTCCTTAGTCCTGTGTCTAGACTGAGCTCTGGGCAGCAACTTTGGGAGAATCAGACGCTAGGCAGGAAGGACAGCACCAGAGGCAGGGCTGCCTTGTGGCCAGTCTAATACGCACATCAAGCAGTCACTTCAGTCCAGAGTGACCTTCTCCCATGCCTCATGCCCAGGGGTGATAGGCTGTAAACCTCCTTCTCAGAGTCCTCCCCATTACACGGGCTGCTACTCGTATCAGCGGATGTCACTGTCACGCTCCCAGTGCAGATGAGCACAATTTCACATTTCGCTGAGCAAGAAGCCGGTTCGGGGGCAGGCTGGACTCTGAGGGGCTCGCACAAGACCCCCCTGGCAACCGGGCAGGAGCCAAGGAGTCTGTCACCTGCACGGGCCGTGACCTTGTTTTGCAGGGCTCCTTTAATAGCACTAATTAAGCCGGGGAATAAGTTCTGGCAGTGGCAGACTTAGCAGAATCCCTGTGGTTTGGAAAACAGGACTTATTTTAAAACCGCAGCTCTACCTTTCACCTCTCTCCGCAAACCTGCAGCGGAGGCTTATCTGCATATTGGCAGCGGTTGTGCTCAGCTCTCTGTGTCTGGAAGGGAAAAAAAAAAGAATCTGCAGTTTTCGGATTCACGTATCAAGCTGGCCAGAAGGTCAGGCGGGTCACTGCTTCTTAGTCATAATGTAAATGGGCAGCAGAGATTTCACCAGAGCAGGAGGGCGGAGCGGAGGAAAAGGAAAAAGAGGCAGGAGTAATTGAGGTCACTTTGACTGAGCTCGGAGACGTCTCAAGGTGAGAAGGGAAGAGCGGTGAGTCACAGCGAGGGAGGGCAAGCGATAAGCAAAGAGCCAGGCAGCTGTTCTTTCGCTGCAGTTGCAATTGTGTACAGTCTTGGAAAACATCCTCAGTGCCAGTACCATAGCTATAGAAGGCAGTGGAATGAGTATGGCAGATGCCAAAATATGCTGCATAACTACCACGTGCTGTCAGAGCCTTTCTGGGCAGCAACAGCAAGGTCGGGTTGCCATCGCTGCCCAGAATGGCTCCGACAGTGAATGGGCAGGGCCGGTTATGTGGCACATTATGGCAGCTGCAATTCTTACCACATCAGCTACAGTACTGCTCAGTGCAACTTATGTATTAGCAAAGAGGATCCAAACCTTGACTGTCTACAATAGTTAGTTCCAAGAATTATTCTGGCATGTGGCTAATTTATTTTGTCAAAATGTTGGCACCTAAAAACAAGGCACAGAACCTTCGAAATCACCAACAACTATCTGATTGCAGCTGTTTGACTGTCTTAGTGCATTTGAACCACGAAACACCAGTCATAATAAACTTGGGTGATGGACACATTTAAACTACCATTTTTTAAAAAGTACAGATCCTTCTCCTGGCCTTAAAATTGTATTCCGTGTACACCGATAACCACAGTGATTGAGAAATGGGGAAAGGAGACATTATAGAAAGAATAATAATAATGGGGGGGGGAAAGAACTTTCCTGATGGATTCTTTAATCATGTGCAAGTCAGTGGTGAACAATAAAATACAGTGAAGATTGCTTCAGAAATTAGGTCTTGACCCGAGTTGTTGAAAAACAGTTCAAAACAAATTGAAAACATAAATGGATTCAAGGGTTATTTTTTTTTTTCAGATTGCATTTCAGTATAATGAAGACAAAGCCTGTATGTCATGCCAAAGGCAAAAGTGAAAATTAATGTGACCACCTTTTAGGAAAAAAAATTGATAAATGGCTAGACTCTTAAGAGGATTGTGTGTGTGATATATTGCAAATGCCATTGGGCTGCGTAGTACACCGGTTGGCTCACTTACACGGAATTCTCACATTTCAAGTAAGTCAGGGTTAGTCAAACTGTGAGTCGGGACCCTGTGTGGCCCTCACCTCCGAAAACTGCTCCATTTGGAGCTGTATGGAGACGGTGGTGGGAGGGCTGATATCACAAAGGTAAACCCGGTCACCTCCTCCCCGCCAGCAAAGATAGTGGAAAACCACCACTTTGCTGCGGGGGGGGGGGGCAATGTACCCCCAGCCTTGCCTTAATTACGCCACTGTAAAGCGGAATTTATCAGTGGCAGTTGTTGTTGAGTCGCTAAGTCGTGTCCGACTCTTCGCGACCCCATGGACCACAGCACACCAGGCCTCCCTGTCCTCCACTAGCATCCAGAGTTCACCCCATTTCATGTTCATTGCGTCGGTGACACTCTCTAACCATCTCATCCTCTGCCACCCCCTTCTCCTTTTGCCTTCCATCTTTCCCAGCATGAGGGTCTTTTCTAAAGAGTCCTCTCTTCTCAGGAGGTGGCCAAAGTATTTAAGCTTCAGCTTCAGGATTTGTCCTTCCAGGGAGCAATCAGGCTTGACTTCCTGGAGGATTGACCGATTGGCTCTCCTTGCAGTCCAGGGGACTCTCAAGAGTCTTCTCCAGCACCATAATTTGAAAGCATCTATTCTTCAGCGCTCTGCCTTTCTTATGGTCCAGCTCTCACAGCCATACATTGCTACTGGGAAAACCATATAATAGCTTTGACTAGGCGAACCTTTGTTGGCAGGGTGATGTCTCGGCTTTTTATTAAGTTGTCTAGGTTCGCCATAGCTTTCCTCCCAAGAAGTAAACGTCTTTTAATTTCATGGCTGCAGTCACCATCTGTGGTGATCTTGGAGCCCAGGAAAATAAAGTCTGTCACTGCTTCCATTTCTTCCCCTTCTATTTGCCAGGAAGTGATGGGAGTGGTTGCCATGATCTTAGTTTTGTTTTAATGTTGAGCTTCAAGCCAATTTTGGCACTTTCCTCTTTCACCCTCATCAGAAGGTTCTTTAGGTCTTCCTCACTTTCTGCCATTATCAGTGGCTGTAGGTCTGTTAATATCTGACTTTCTGGCCTTGATCTACCTACCCAGATTCACCTGTACTGAGGCTTACCCCAAGGCAAGGGGAACAAATATTCCCCTACCTTGAAGAGCTGCTCTGGTGCATGCTCTGGTGGTGCAGCTGTGTGAGCAGGGGGAGATTTTGATCCCATTGGGACAGATCAGATGATATTTCCTATTGCGGTATTAGGGCAGGATTGCACCTCTTCTGTTCTCTATGAGGCATGGCTTCCATTTTTCCAATTCACATAGGGGTCAGTTCACGCAAGGTGATTGAGTGCAATTTAAGCAGTGTCCTTCAACCTGTGGGTCGGGACCCCAATGGAGTTGCAAAGCCTCATTTTGGGGGTCACGGCAACCTTTCAAAGCCTGTGCAAGAGAGGGTTTGGCTCCAATCTAATCATGGCACTGCCTTATCAAAACCGAGCCCTCGATATCATCTTGCATAGCCTCTTCTTGCCACCTTGCCCTGCAGCTCCTAAGGCCAGCCCTGTTTAGGCTGCTGCCTCACAGGGTTGTTGTGAAGATGCAAGAAGTAGGGGGAAATAGGGTAGGTGGGGCAGGGGATGGGCAGCAATCAGGGTAGATTAGGTTCTAGGAGGGGGGCAGGATTGACGATCCGTCCCCAGTCTCATACTTCAGTGAGGGCGCAATCCTAAACTGGGTTAGGCCAGCATAAACTAAGACAGCAAAGTTTGGCCAGCACAAGGGATACCGTAAAGTATGTTTGGACCACGCTCCGAGTCAGAGAGGCCAGCGCACAGACATGAGCCATCCTCCCTGACTCCAAGAGTAATCCAAACATGCTTTATGGTGGCCCTTGTGCTGGCCAAACTTTGCTGGCTTACCTTATGCCGGCCCAACTCCAGTTTAGGATTTAGGACAGTCATTTATATATTGGGGTCACAGCACAACAAATGGTTGAAGATCATTGGATTAAGGGAAGGGGAAGACATGCCAAGGACTGGGTGGGATGTATGTGGTCCCTTTTGTCATATGGGCAGGTGGGCCAGTTCAGGTGTAGTGTCCAAACAAGCCCAATTTGTTTCCAAGAGTCCAAAACAATCCTTTGCTGTTGCTAAGTGGGAAACGGCCCGGCATGCGCACGTATTGTTCATGGGCACACATTTCATTCTATGGACACCAGAGACAAGATGCCTCCACCTACGTTCTCAGATACTCAATTTCAAGCAACCCTAGGGAGGAAGTTGAACCCGGAGGAATTGCAATGGCAGCAACTCACACTAGCAATGAGGTATTTATGTTGACTTCTCATGTCTGGCAAGGATGCCTGCTTGTGGAAAATATTTTTTTTTTCCACTTTGTGTCTTCCCCTGTGTCACTGGTGTATTTTTTCCTGTTTGCTTTCTTCAGTCTCTTGCTTAGTTCTTCCTGCAGGGCAAGCGGGGCACCTCCTCCAAGGGATGTGCAGAAACCCCTAGAGAAATTTCACTTGCTGAACAGGAAATCATTTGGCTCCCCTTGAAAAATTCTCAGATGGTTCTTGTTGGAAGAAGCCCTGAAATGTCCTGCAGACATAACTGTTTTTGACATTTTGGTGCCAAGGCTATCCTTGGCTAGCTCCATCACTGGGACTTGATCTGGCGCGATGTCTTGGGCTGCAGCAGTCATGCTTCACATTTAAGAGCACCTGTAACAAGGGATGATGATATAAGAGCACCTGTAACTAGGGATGGTGCCCCAGAAGTGACATCACGACAGGAAGTATTTTTGTTTTCTTTGGGATTTTGGCCATAACCTTTGATCGAATGAAGATATTACGCTCCAGTTTGTTTCATTGCATTCTGCATGAAATTCCGCATTGAATAATATATATTATTTCTACAAATCGTGATTTTAACAAACCACAATTTTTACATGACAGTTACAGTTTCATTTTCTGGTTCTTTGGCCATATCTTTTGATAGAGTACTTACACTTTGGTTTGTTTCATTGCATTCTGCATGAAATTACCTTTTCCAACGATATATAACATGGTAGTATTATCTGTAATTGGGATGTGGTGGCACTGCAGGTTAAACCCAGCGGCGTCATTCACCCGGTACGCTGGGCAGGACTTACCTTTGAGCGGCAGTCCGCCCGTTGCGTCACGCCGCGTTCTGCCGCTTTCCCGCCCGCCCCGGTGGACTGCCGCTCAAAGGTAAGTCCCGCCCAGCGTACCGGGTGAATGACGCTGCTGGTTAAACCGCTGTTGTTGAACTTGCTGACTGGAAGGTTGGCAGTTCAAGACCGTGCAATGGAGTGAGCTACTGTGGCTTGTCCCAGCTCCTGCCAACCTAGCAGTTCGAAAGCATGTAAAAATGCGAGGAGATAAATAGGTACCACTTAGGTGGGAAGGTAATGGTATTCCATGCACTACGCGGTATAATCATGCCGGCCACATGACCACGGAAGCTTGTCCTCGGACAACCGCTGGCTTTTTGGCTTAGAAACGGAGATGAGCACCGCCCCTTACAGTTGGTCACGACTAGACCATTCAGTCATGGGGAAACCTTTACCTTATTATCTGTAATTACCAAGGTTTTTACCATTTTGGCCATCAGTGTCAAGCTCATCTTTTTGCGCCCCTAAAGCTTGTTGCCTAGTGCAACTACACCCCCCTGCACCACTGTAGCTATGGCCTGTGCTGCTGCACCCCCATGCAGCCACAGAAGGGCTCTGTGCAGCAATACCAATTTTTTTTAGGGGGAGGGACACTGATCCCAGGGCTGGTTGCAGAGAGATCCTGTCTGAGCCTCCATACCTAGAAGTGAACAGCCATGATGACATCACTATGTGCCACATTTTGAACCATTGTCACTCACTTCTGGGTTCCGAGGCATGGCAGCAGCGACGGTAAATTTGGGAACCACTGCAATAGCAGCAGGCCCATTCCTGACAGTGAGGAGGACATATGTTCCCAAAGAACGCTAGCTGACTACGTCAGTCCAACAGCTTCTTTCCAAAGTTTAATATTCAGAAGAAAACACAATTGGTTGATCAGGTTTCTGCAACCATAGTATTGAGAGATCCCTTCCATGGTTAAAGGCCAACTTAAAAACAAGAGAAGACCCAAAGTAAAATGGCACACCTCTTTACGCTTGAGATGTTGAACTTGGTCCCAGCTATTGACACATTTTGGAATGTAGACTCTTTTCTTTTCAGATGACGAAGGTCAAGGATGTGCCTCTGCAGGCTTACTTGTGCCACAAGCTGTCCTGCCCTTTGCTGTGAAAATATTTTAATCCCCATTAATCCTTTAAAAAACAACCTCCTGAACTCTTCATCACTGCAGCATTAGACAAGTATTAATCCATCACTGAGATTGCAGGCTGTGGGGGATTATGATTTTTATGGCATCGGCGAGATGGATTGCACTTTTATGGCTTATTATTATCATCTGTATCTATTATACACAAATAGCTCTTAAAGGGGGAGATGGTAAACAGGATGGTGGGGGAGTCAGGCAAAGACATCAGAGGCAACAGAAGCAACCTTAAAAGGATGACTGTTCCATTGGGTGCCGCAGGTTGTGACAGCGGAGGAGAGTGCGCAGAATGTTGCCAGCTCCATTTTGAAGGCTGAGCTGTGTTCAGAATAAGCACATGGTACAACCTGTGGACTGCAGCTGGTTTAGACGCTAGTCTCCTGTGTGCCTGTCACAAAAATACCTTCACTTCCCAGTTATGGCAATGCTATCCACAGGATAAGCTAAAAGGATGGTCGCAGTTGAAAACATGAAAGCCCTGCTGGATCGGGCCAAAGGTGGCCCTTCTAGTCAGTCATCTAGTCCAGCTTCCTGTGTCACACTGCTGATACAGCTAATGAAACTGTAGCCCAGTGCAGAGGGCAAAATGATGCCCTGGAAGTGATGTCAATCAATCAATCAATCAATAGTATTTATATACCGCTTTTCAACACGAAGTTCACAAAGCGGTTTACAGGCAAATAGTAATAATACATGGCTCCCTGTCCCAAAAGGGCTCACAATCTAAAAGGATGGAGAACACCACCAGCAACAGCCACGAGAAAGACACTGCACTGGGGTGAAGAGGGACAATTGCTCTCCCCCTGCTAAATATAAGAGGACACCACTTGAAAAAAGTGCCTCTTGCCCAGTTAGCAGGGGTTATAACAGGGGTTATAACATGTCATAACAGGAAGTGACATCACAGTTGTATGTTCATTTTCTTGGGTTTTTTGGCCGTAACATTTGATAGAATGAAGATATTGCACTTTGGTTTGTTTCATTGCATTCTGCATGAAATTCCACATCAAATGGTATATAACATGATGGTATTATTCATACAGGCCAAGGTTTTCACCATTTGGGCCATTAGTGTCAAGTTCAGCTTGTTGCCTCCCTGAAGCTTGTTGTCTGGTGCGATTGCAGCTCCCTGCACTTCTTTAGCCACCCCTGCTATCTCACAAACTGGTCCACCAGGTACCTTCAGGGGACACAAAATACCTCTATGCTTTGGCCTCACCCTTGCATCTGGCATTCAGAGATCGCCTACTTCTAAAACCAGGATGATACTTATTTCCATTCTAGTTTGTAATCCATGATGGATACTTAAGGCCCAATCCTATTCAACTTTCCAGTGGTGATGCAGCCATGCAAATGGGGCATGTGCTCCATCTAATGGGGGGGGAGCAGCGACGGGATCTACAAACGACCTGGGGGAACACTGGGCGGGACTTATGCGTGGCTTCTGAGTGATTGGCTGCCCGTCTGCAGCGTTCTGCAGCTGTCCTGGCCTGGGGGGGGCTGCCCCTGGTTAGCGCACCCCATTGCTGCTCACCCAGGCACCCGGTGCGACCCTCACCCGTCCTCCGCAGTGAGCAGGAGCTCCCCCAAGGCCAGGGCAGCTGCAGATCGCCGCGGACGGGCTGCCAATCACCCGGATGTCCCGCCTACGTCCCACCCAGCGTTCCCCCAGGTCATTTGTAGATCCCGTCGCTGGGGGGGGAGGCCTTCTCAAGGTAAGGGAATGTTTGTTCCCTTCCCTCCGGACTGCATTGTAGCTGCACTGGTGCTGGAAAGTAGGATTGGATTGGGCCCTTAGTCCATAAATCTGTCCCTTCTCAAAAGCATGTAGGCTAGATGCCATCGCCACATCCTGTGACAAGGAGTTCCACAGATTAATCACATGCTGGGCAAAGTGAAGAGTGGAGAGGTGCGAAGTGGAGAGATCATGTAACGCACATGATGAGAGAAAAAGTAGCCTATTACGTGGAGAAACACTGACTTGCCCATGGCCACCTATTGACCTTTGTGCAAGATGTGAGCAAATTCTTTTCCATCCAACTCTCTCTATCACCCTGTTACATATACCCCTGAGACAACTTTGAAAGAACGTCGGCCTGCTTTCCACAGTGGCTAATAGATGGCCATGCAGGGACTTCTGCAGGCTGAGTACAATCAGGGAGAGTCTGATAAATCAAGTTTCCTACGTCGGCACCCCTGAAGTCCTCAAGGGTCGCCTTCCAGTTATCATATCACATACGAATAAATGCTCTTCATCCACTATTTAGCATATATTATAAACGGCACATCTGAAGTGGGAGGAAAGGAGACAGCCGTTAGATGGTTCTGCCTGGGGGACGGGGACGGGTGTGACTGGAGTTCTAAGTGCCACCCGTCCGCAGGCTGGCCGCTGCCAATATTCTTCATCGCGGCCTTAACTAGATGGAGCTCAGGATCATAGCTGACCTCAATTAATAATGAATCGGAGGCTGAAAAGCTTCGTGCTGGGGAGAAGCAGCGGCCGGTAGCAGCCCCGATGCAGACAAAAGTACTTGCGCCATTAAGGTGACAGAGATAAATCCTAGTTTAAAATATTAATTCGAAAGGGCTTGGTCGCTTCCCACCTTGTAATAGATTCAGACTGTCAGCCCGTATTTCAGTAGATTTATCCCAACATTAATGCGTGGCCGAGAGAGAGAGACAAAGAACTCAAAAGAGGAGGGAAAGGATGAAATATGACAAAACCCTTGGAGGACTCTTTTTTTTTTTTTTCCCTGGCCAGCACTGAAATTGCCATTTCATTTCACCGGAAGTCAAATTGGAGGTGAAATCCGAGCCCATGAATGTCAAAGGCTCTGCTCAACACCTGTTGAACGCCCAGCCTGGTGCAGCTCACAGTCAAGACTGGCAGCCCGGTCGCATTGGGCCTACAGCCCTGCAGTGCAGCACAGCTGTATCCTTTGGGGCAGTGGTGTCATGCTGCCGGAACGCTGGGCGGGAGGAACGGGTGAGCGGCAGCCCGCCCGTTGCGTACCACTCCGTTTCGCCGTCTTCCCCGCCCCCGCGGGCTGCCGCTCACCCGTTCCTCCTGCCCAGCGTTCCGGCTGCATGACACCGCTGCTTTGGGGCCAAGGTGGTCTCTTGGAGGTAAGGGAAAATTGGTTCCCTGACCTTGGATCAGGCCCCAGAAACTCCTATGGGTCTATCGGATCTACACTGGCTCAACAGCTGGCACTGATTCATGTAGCCCTCGCAAGCCTTTCAGGTACGGACGTGGGGCTAGAATGCAGTGGCAGCCTTTGCTGCTGTCCCCACCCCCTCCCTATACCAAGCCGAGCTCCTTCATGGGAGGGTGGGAGGGCCGGCACAGTTAGGCCAGCACACCATAAGGTATGTTTGGACCACCCCGACACACCCTTCTTCCTCCCCAGCCGGCCAGGACTCCCAGCAGTGCCAGCTGGACCCGTGGCATGAGCTGCCTGCCAATGTGGTGGTTGGAGGAAGATGGGGGAGGAACAGAGGGATGCATGCAAAGAGAGGAGCAGTCACAAGGGATTGTAGCAAGGGCTAGGAGCATGCCCTCCTTTTCCTGTTTTGGAGAGGGCCCCAAATAACTGGGTGCCTTCGGGCAGAAAGGCAGGATATAAATCCAATAATAATAATAATAATAATAATAATAATAATAA
>JAJKFI010000020.1:1975790-1993697 GCA_029204185.1 Lerista edwardsae
ATTATTATTATTATTATTATTATTATTATTATTATTATTATTATTATTTATTGTCATTGTATTACACAATACAATGAAATTTGTTGACACCCGGAGACCAAACCAACACACACATTGAATTCCCAACAATCCCCCCCAATCCCCACACTCCCCGCCCCCCTTTAAAAAATTCCTCCTCTGAAACACAAACATCCACACAATAGGAAATAATACACAACAGGAAATCCACACAATAGGGAATGATAAACATCCACACAATAGGAAATAATACAGTCCGACTGCCCCTATCTACTGGTACTTCAGTTCATTGTTCAATGCTGTTATGGCTCTAGAGTAAAAACTGTTCTTAAAACGTGTTGTCCGAGTTTTAATAGTCCTATACCTTCTGCCAGAAGGCAACAATTCAAAAAAGTTGTAAGCTGGATGGGAAAAGTCTCTAAGGATATTATGTGCTTTCCTTAAACAGCGGGTGGCGAAAATATCTTCAAGGGTGGGTAGCTGGAGCCCGATGGTATGCTGGGCCACTTTAATAATTCTCTGTAGTGCCTTTTTATCCCCTACAGAGCTGCTCCCATACCATACTAAAATGTTGTATGTGAGGACACTCTCAATGGTGCTACGGTAGTAAGCCAGAAGTAGACGCTGAGAAAGGTTCATCCTCCCAAGCACCCTTAGGAAGTACAGCCTCTTCTGCGCCTTCTTCACTAGCATATCGGCATTTAATGTCCATGTGAGGTCCGATGAAATGTAGGTACCCAGAAATTTGAAACTGCCAACCCTTTCCACCTCCTCACCATGTATGAGCAAAGGCAAATGCGCATCTCTCTTCCTCCTAAAATCAATGATAAGCTCTTTAGTTTTTTTGGCATTAAGTGTAAGATGGTTTTCTTTACACCACAATATCAGCCCTTGTACTTCCTATCTGTACACAGTCTCGTTGTTCTCATTGATGAGCCCCACTACTGTTGTATCGTCTGCAAATTTAATAATAGCATTGGTGCTATACAGTGGCGTGCAGTCATATGTGTACAGGGAATAAAGGAAGGGGCTTAGCACACAGCCTTGAGGGGCTCCTGTGCTTAATATTAGAGTAGAAGAGTAATGGGATCCCATCCTTACTGACTGTGGCCTGTTTGTCAGAAAATCCTTTAACCACAGGCAGATCTTCTGATGTATGCCCAGACTACGCATCTTGAGAAACAGCCTACTAGGTAATATCGTATTAAAAGCCGAACTGTAGTCCACAAATAACAGCCTTGCATAAGTACCTTGTTGTTCCAAATGTCGCAATACCATGTGAACAACAATAGACACAGCATCATCCGTAGATCTGTTGCTCCTATAGGCAAATTGATATGAATCCAAAGTGGGTGGTAGACTAGCCTTAACATAATTCAACACCAGTCTCTCAAAACATTTCATGATGACAGGTGTTAGGGCCACAGGTCTATAATCGTTAAGAGATGCCACTACGGACTGCTTAGGGACTGGTACTATGATAGATGTTTTCAAACACGTTGGGACAGAACACAGCAGCAAAGATAGGTTGAATATATCCATAAATACTCCAGCCAACTCTGCAGCACAGTCCCTAACAACTCGTCCCATAATTCCATCTGGTCCAGCTGCTTTACGAATATTAACCTTCTGGAAGACCTGCCTCACATCAGAAATTTGCAGTAGGAGAGGTTGTATGTCAGTGTTAGACATTGATGTTCTCTCAATTTCAGATGCCGGGGCGATAGTTGTTCCTGTTCCCGCCTCAAAGCGGCCGAAGAATTGATTTAGTTGCTCTGCCAAGGAATCACTGCAGCAAGTCAAGCTGTTCTTGTTACTCTGTCCCGTAATTTGTCGCAAACCTTGCCATACCTGACGGGAGTCCGAGCTCTCAAAAAGTTGTTCAATCCTTCGTTTATATACAGCTTTGGCATCCTTAATGCCCCTTTTCAGTTTAGCTCTAGCCTCTCGATACTGTATCATATTGCCAGAATGGAAAGCAGCATTCCTAGCCCTTAATAAAAGACGCACCTCCTTGTTAACCCAGGGCTTGTTATTTGAAAACTCCCGTACCTGTCTAGTAGTAGTAACAACATCAATACAGCTTTTGATATATACTGCTAATGGCAGCAGCCCTGGTGCGAGAGTGCCAGGCAGCACTCTTGTGGCCCATCAAGGTCATTATTTTTCCACTCAGACTGGCAGCTTCCTTGTGGGGTATCAAGCAGGGCAGGATTGCCCTGTCTGGTGTGCCCCCCCCCCAACTGAGTTCCAGTCCCCATACCCATTTCCATTGCAATTTCCAGAAGGCTTTTCAAAAGGGATTTATCAGGGCGTCTCTGGGCCGTTGGCACCGGAAAAAAAAATTGAAGGTGAGGGAATGAAGCAGTACTGATATGCATGCCGGGGAGGGTGCGGTGACTACCGGCTCTTTCCATCTCCTGAACACCGTCTTGTAACATGATCTCATGAAAAAGACATTTAATAACTGCTTTTGTTTTTTCCCCAAAGTAAATATTGAAGAGAGCAAAGCAAAGAAGAAGCAGGGGGAAAAAAAAAAGAAAGAACCTCCTTCCAGCTCTAAGTACATCTGACAGTTCCTTCCCGGCAATGTTTCTTGTGGTACGAGGAGTAAAATCAAGCCATTCTCCTTCCATCTGTCTCTTTGTATCTGAAAGCACAGAAAGGGGGCTGTCAAAGCAGAAGTCCTCCATCACTTTACTGAACAGGGGTCACAGCTGTCTTTCACCCATTAGAGATAATTCCAGGCTTTGTCGACTGTGTTTCTTTTTTGCCTCTCTGAATCTCTTTTTCCTTCTCCCCCCCCTTTCCTCCTCCCTCTCCCTCTAGGTGTAACATATAACCTTGTCAGGAAACTAAATATACTGCTTGTTGCCATGAGGAATGGAGAAGTGTTAAAAGGACTGAAGACTTTTCACGCCCCCTTTAGAAGATGCCGCCGAGTTATTTTTAATAACGAAACGTATTTTGTATTTTTGGGTCCTTCACCCAACGTGTCTCAGTGCTGCGAATCCATTCATTCAGGCCAAGGACAAATGCTGGAAATCTTAGCCAAGTGTTGACAACGTGGATAACTACTCCAGCTAGGGTAGTGGGCAGTGGTGGGATTCAAATAAATTAACAACCGGTTCTATGTCCTTCAGGGCAGCCTTCCGGGCCATCCGCTGCCTTTCTTCCCTCTCCCAACCTAAAATTAGCAACCGGTTCTGCAGAATAGGTGAGAACTGGCTGAATTTCACCACTGGTAGTGGGTCCCAAACTGTGTGCTGTGGTGTCCAAGGACGGCACTGCAGAAAATTCACAGAGGTGCTGGGTGATGTCCTCCTTAGCAATCTCTTCTTCTTGTTCTCCCAGGTGCCGCCATTTTAGATCATGCAAGATCTCATGATGTCTCACACAAATTCTCCCAAGCTCTTGTGAGATTCAAGATGACGGCACTCAGGAGAGCTGGAAGAAGAGGGCAATGTGCCAAAAAAAAAATGCCATGACTAGCAGTGTTCCTTTGTTGTTAAAAAACACATAAAAACACAACCTACTGCCTTTTTGCGGTTAAAATATTGGGATAAAAACACAAAACACCACATTTTGGTGTTTTAAGGTATTTTCCAAAAATTAAAATAGATTACTTTATCAATTAGAAATAATTCTGTGTCTGTGTCTGCTGACACTATATCACATTTGTCATCTACCTAGTACACTTTTAAAGCATTTAAAAGTAAGAAAAATGAGAACTTGGAATGAGAATTTAGAATAAAAACACGTAACACCGCTTTCTGCCTTTCAAATCATGAAATCTATAAAAAAAAAACCCACAGTTTTCATACAGCACTAGCCATGACCATGATAAGAAGAGGAGGTTCTTGGGGTTCGCCCACCCTGGAGCAAACCCCCAGTCGACCGCCCCCTGGAAGTAATTGTGTTGATGTCACAGTTATCAATTACTCCCGGAAAGTGGTGCCCGCCCCCTCTGACAATGGGAGGAACTGAATACCACTTCAAGCAGTGGCTGCCCTTCTGATACAGATCAGAGGGGCAGGCACTACTTCTTGGTGGTGCTTTGATCCTCCATGAATAGGAGGAACCAGGCGCTTCTTCAAGAAGCAGCACGAGAGTGCAGCTAGCGATGGTGGCTGGGGGGTAGGTTGTGGTGCTGCCCCCTGCAGGGTGGCGCCTGGGGGATTTGCCCCCTTGCCCCCTAGGTATGCCATTGATGGTAAGTTTGGGATCCACTGAGGGTTCGTGGGCAAAGGAAACAGCCTAGATGAATACCAAAGTGGTGCATGGAAACTAGTAGATCACATGTGGTTCCCTAACCCAGCTCAACAGCTGGGTCTCCACACGCAGTTCATTTATCTATTTATACTGTCTTTATCCCTGTTTTCCAACCAAAGTAGCTCAAGATCTCTGCAGTCAAAAATTCAATATAGTGCTGATGGTAGGTGCTGCATAAAAATGAACACAGTACATTGGGGAAGTTTCGTACTGTGGTGGCAGAGCACACGCTTTGCATGTTAAAAGTATCTTACTCGATCTCTGACTGCATCTTTAGGCAGGGCTGCAAAATACCCATCTGAAAGCAGGGGCCAAGCAGTGGAGGTAACATTTAGCTGGATGGACCAAAAGGACTGACTCAGCAGAAGGCAACTTCCTGTACTAACATAAGAACAGAAGAAGAGCCCTGCTGGATCAGGCCAAAGGCCCATCTAGTCCAGCTTCCTGTATCTCACTGTAGCCCACCAGATGCCTCAGGGAGCACACGAGACAACAAGATGCCTGCATCCTGTTGCCACTCCCTTGTATCAGGCATTCTGAGGTAGATTTCTGAGAAAAAACTCTGAGGTAAATATGAGAAAAATAAAACAGAATTTGCTAGCCTGTCGGTGGGGAGGGAGTTATAGTAACTTGCAACCCAAGTTGCAACCCATCTGGCATTCTGAGGTAAATTCTGAGGTAAACAAACTGGTGGCCAGTCAAGATTCTCCACAGTATTTCTCTTTCACAGCCATCAGAAACAAACACTCCTCTTCAGACATGTAATAGGAACATAGGAACAGCCTTGCTGGATCAGCCTTGCTGGGCCACAGGCCTACCTAGTCCAGCTTCCTGTATCTCAAAGTGGCCCACCAGATGCCTCAGGGAGCACATGAGATAACAAGATGCCTGCATCCTGTTGCCACTCCCTTGCACTTTGCATTCTGAAGTAGCTTACTACTAATGTAAGGAGGTTGCACAACCCGTCATGGCATATAGCCCATGATGGATTTTTCCTTCAGAAATCTGTCCAGTCCCCTTTTAAAGGCACCTAGATCAGATGCCATCACACACGTTATGCTGAATATCATTTTCTTTTTGTAAAAACAGCCAAAGGTGGCGCCAACATTGGCCAGGGCCCTCGTGTGGGGAGAGGGTTCCAACCCTTTCCCTCCTTCACCACAGCCCTTTCCCTTGATGCTGCTAGTAGCTGTGGAGGGCAGTGGCACAGCTGAGGTGTGGCCAGGGGGGTACATTGCTCCCCTTTGGAAAAGTGGCGGTTTTCTACCATCTATGCTGAGATGGTTTGGACACACCTTGGCAAATGCAACAAAATCGGCTGTATCACCTGCCCTTTGTCTTCGTACTGTCAATATGGACCCCATGCACGGAGGAAGGGATGACATTGCAGGTGTGGGGTGTGTGTGTGTGTGTGTGTGTGTGTGTGTGTGTGCGCGCGCGCCATGCTGCTCCATGACATCACCTGCCCTGGGAACCACCAGGCCTGGCAACACAACTGATGGAGGGGACAACACGAAGTGTGCTCCTCTCCATGGCTCATAGCAGCATTAGCAGAATCTAATTGCGCTGCAGCCCTGATCGAAATTTCCTCTCCCCCCCCCCAATTACAAGAAGGAAACCACAAAGCTTCAATACAAGGTATAGTTTGGCCTGAGGACACAGGCCCTGCCCTCAAGCTTTCAAAGGCGAGGCACACAAGGGAAGGGGTGTGGAAAGTGGAGGAGAGACAGCAATTTGATAATGAAGTGGTGACTTTTTAAAAGGGTTCTGGAAACATCCAGCTGAGACCACACTGATCTATTGTTGCCTGTACCGTGGCTGGGATAAAAGTGGTGCAATTATGTAGCAGCCTTTCTACTTCTGAACAGCGGCAGAGCCCCGAATGTCCTTTTCATTTCTGTGTCAACGAAATCAAGTGACCCTTGGAGCAGAGATCTTTCTGCAGGCTTCCCATGGGGCTCCTTCTCTGACCAACAGTTGGGGCAGTCTGGTCTCCTTGCCAGAATACTTTTATGGGGGGGGGGTTGCAGCCTCCCAATGACCCTTGTTCCGCCAACCAGTGGCAGAGACTGCCCTACCTTGATTTCGGCAACCATATAACTCAGGGTGCAATCCAGCAATGGGATTCACAAACGACCTGGGGGAACACTGGGCGGGACGTACGCGGAACTCCCGCGCGATTGGCTGCCTGTCTGTTCCGCCCCGCCGCCTTCCCCGCCGCCGCGTGGGCCGCCCAGGCCTCAGAGGGCATGCAGTGGTGGGGCGTGCCAACCGGGGGGCAGCGGGCCCAGCCCGCACGGCCGGCAGGGGCGGCGGCGGGGTGGAATAGACGGACTGCCAATCGCGCGGGCTGCCAATCACGGGCTGCCAATCACGCGTATGTCCCACCCAGCATTCCCCCAGGTCATTTGTGAATCCCATTGCTGGCGCAATCCTATAAGAACATAAGAACATAAGAAGAGCCCTGCTGGATCAGGCCAAAGGCCCATCTAGTCCAGCTTCCTGTAACTCACAGCGGCCCACCAGGTGCCCCAGAGAGGCATGAGACAACAAGATGCTTGCATCCTGTTGCCACTCCCTTGCACCCGGTACTCTGAAGTAGCCTACTACTAATGTAAGGAGGTTGCACAATCCATCATTGCCTATAGCCCACGATGGATCTTTCCTCCAGAAATCCGTCCAATCCCTTCTTAAAGGCATCAAGACCAGATGCCATCACCACCTCCTGTGGCAAAGAGTTCCACAGATTAACTACCCGCTGGGTAAAAAAGTACTTCCTTTTATCTGTTTTAACTCTCCCAACCCTCAGTTTTAGCGGATGCCCCCTGGTTCTGGTGTTCTGAGAGAGGGAAAAGAACATCCCTCTATCGACTCTATCCCTTCCATGCATTATTTTGTATGTCTCAATCATGTCCCTCCTCAGGCGCCTTTTTTCTAGGCTGAGGAGCCCCAAACGCTGCAGTCTTTCTTCATAAGGGAGGTGCCCCAGCCCCGTAATCATTTTCGTCGCTCTCTTCTGCACCTTTTCCATCTCCACTATGTCCTTTATGTCCTTTTTGAGGTGTGGCGACCAGAACTATGTAAAGTATGTAAACAACCGTAAAGTATGTTTGGACCACTCTCGGAGTCAGTGAGGCCAGAGCACAGATGTGCGCCATCCTCACTGACTCCGAGAGTGGTCCAAACGTGCTTTACAGTGACCCTTGTGCCGGCCAAACTTTGCTGGCCTAACTGTGCCGGCCTAACTCCAGGTAAGGATTGCAACCTCAAGGTGGTGGAATTACATTGATTTTCAGCAAAATTGAAGGCAGGCAGCACCGGTCTCAGTGCATTAGCGCTAATGAGGGGGTGCCTCTCGGCTCCCACACGTCGGCGCTAACGATGCCGCGTCAGTGCTGACACAATGATATTGCGTCGGTGCTACAGGCAGCCTGGGATTGCGCTGCCTGACTTTTATTGGAACTCGACCATTGCTTATATCAACAGGGCTCCGTTCCAGATGCCCCCCCAGTCGATATGTGGGTACTGAGGACACCTTTTTAAAGATAGGGGAACATCAGTGGTTTAAAACCAAAAAATTTTTAAATAGATTTTTTTTTTTAAAAAAAATAGACTTTCCCCGTATCTTTTTACTAGGTGTCCAGTATCCATGGTATCATGAATAACTGAAATCATGGATACCGAATCAGTGGATGCTTGGGCATGCCTGTATTTGTGTACAGGTTGGGAATGGTGTCAAAAGTTTTGTATGCTTGACTGAGTCCTCAGTCCTATCCAGTGGTGTCATTCAAATGATTTAGGAACAGGAACTCACTTTTGATTGGCACTTGTCGGGAACCCGGAACCAGCCATGGAGCCCGTTAGGATCCGGAACGCCCGTTCTGGTCCGTTCCCCCTGAATGACGTCACTGGTCCTATCCAACTTTCTAGCACTGATGTAGCCACAATGCAACCCCAAAGTAAGGGAACAAACATTCCCTTACTTTAAAGAGGCCTCTGTGACTGCCCCCCCCCCACCAACTGCAGGATTCAGCACGTGCTCCATTGGCAGAGTTGCAGCATTGCCGGAAAACAGGGATTGGGCCCTAATTGTTTCATTTGCTATTGTCACTGTGCAGCGTAACACATTCTTTCACAATATGTCCAGATTCCCTCCCTCCCCACTTTAAAGTTTCTCTACCAATTCAGACTTTTATTGTAACTCGAACATTGCTTAAAATAGGCTGAGCCATTTTGTTCCGGTTTTGCTTTTAGAAGGGGGGGGGAAAAGGCCATTGAAACATCTGCAGCTTTTATCTTTAAATTTGCGATGAGTAGAGTCAGTGTTTGGATCTGCGAAGAGTTCGTCCTCCCACATTCAAAGTGTGAAGCAGCAAATTACTGACGTGATTTATCTGTTAATTGCAAGTTCTATTTTTGACAGATGTTCGATATGCTATAACGATTTGCTGCTTTGATTAATCCAGCCAAATCAACAGCTTTGGACAGAATTCAAAGGCTATTTCTGACGAGGGTTGTCTCCTCCTTCTCCCTCCCCCCAGCCGGAAATAGAAAGGATCTTATCTTGGAAAGAAGAAAAACTGATTTTTTTTAAAACATGCTTTTCAGAATGAAGCTGACCAGATATGCAGAAAAGCAAAGCAACGAAACAAAACTACGCTAATCCTGAAATCCACGTTTACAATATGGCAAATATTACCACCCGTGGGTTCAATATTCACCAGAATTGTGTATTGGAGGAGTCATTTCCTGCAGTCAGCCAGGCGAATGCCACATCTATTCTTCCGAGACATTATCACCATGACAACTTTATCAGGCGCAATGGGGTGAACCAGGACACTGGGGGCAGCTTCAGTCTGGGTGGTTCCTTCCCCCCTTTTCATGGACCATTTTGGGGGGAATATGAAAAAGATGGACCGAAACCGAACGGGAGAACGAGATGCATGACGACAACGCACACAAAAATGTCGAAACTTTATGAAGGAAGGAATAAAGTCATTAGGCTGAAAAATGGGCAATCAAAGGAGCGATTGCGTTTGGCAGATGGAAAAGCAGCAGGTGCCAGGGTGTGAAGGGACCGGGCTTCCCATCGCGCACTCTCGACAATGATGCAAGATGACAGGTTAGGGAATTAAAGTGTCAGTGAGCAGACACTTTCTGTCCATTAGCTGATGCTCAATACATCCACCACAGAGCCCTGGCTCTTGAATACGAGTCTTCCCACCAGCCACCTCCTGGCACACTGGAAATAAATAAATAAATAAATAAATAAATAACCGGCCATTCCAAAAATTGCCGCATGCGAGATGGACAGCTGTAGTCCCCTGCCTGCCGCCGTCCCCGCATCAACCGGGTGTAAGTGACCGCGTAAACATTTCTCCTCCCCAAACTGGGAGTTGAGATTTCAGCCTATGAATAAATGATGCGGGGGGCAGATGTCTAGAATACATTAAGGGACAGCGCATTGGCTGGGGTCCATTGGAGAGGGGTGGTGGTGTGGGGAGGGGAGAGGAAGAAAAGAGGTGGCGGGAGAATACTGATGAATCAAGCGGTCACAACCCAAATGGATTCTAGCAAAACAAATGGACACACTGTGTGGAGCGTGATAATATGGTACACCCAACACAGATGTTTCCCGGAGGAAAGCCCTTCATGACATTGAGAATCCATGCTCTGCAAAGATGCTCTGAGGGCCATTGATGGAGGTCAGGGGAATAAAGAAAAGAGGTCAGCTACTCAAGCACCCACCTTGTAGTTTGTAGAATTATAGAGTTGGAAGGGTCCCACAAAGTTGTCTAGTCCACCCCCTGCCCTGTTGCAGGAAATCCTCCTAGAGTATCTCCAGCAGGTGCCTGTCAAGTCTCTGCTTGAAGATCTCCACTGAAGAAGAATCTTCTGCCTTCCTTGGCAATCTGTTCCATTGTCGAACCACCCTTATCCTCAAGAACGTCTTCCTGATGGACAACGGAATTTCCTCTTTTGCCATTTGTACCCATTGGCTCTAGTTCTACTCTCGTGCAGTGCTGTTCCTATGTGGGGGGAATGCTAACTTTTGCTGGTGCCTGAGCTTCTGTGTAACATGGCCACTCCCCTTGCCTTCAGAGCCATTTATTGCTCGGAGAGCAAAGCCTCTAAGCCAGCAAGCCACAGATGACTCTGGAGGCAAGGGGGAGGGGCTGCTTTATACAGGAGCTCAGGCACCAGCAAAACTTAGCGTTTTGCCCCCCTATAGGAATGCCACTGCTCTCAGGTGCAGTTGAGAGCAAATTGGTTCCTTCTTCCATATGGTAGCCCTTCAGGTATTTCAAGAATGCTATCGTCTCCTCTCTCAGCCTTCTCTTCACCAGTCTAAACATACCAGATTCTCTCAACATTTCCTTACAGGGCTTGTTCTCTGGCCCTCTGATCATTCTCAACCCTATGAAGCTTCAGTACAGCTTACATTGTTCATGTATCCAGGAATCCTCCATTAGCCAACCCAAAATAGGAGAAGACCACAAAAAACAGGCATGCCCTGGTACCCACTGATTCGGTAGCCACGGTTTCCATGGTAGGCACAGGGGCCACCATAAAGCGTGTTTGGACCACTCTTGGAGTCAGGAGGGATGGTGCACGTCTGTGTGCTGGCCTCTATGACTCCGAGAGTGGTCCAAACATACTTTACAGTGGCCCCTGTGCCAGTCAAACTTTGCTGGCCTAACTGTGTCGGCCTTACTCCAGGTTAGGATTCCCCCCTACCTTTAATTAATAATCATTGTCTTTTGAAGCAGGGCCCATCCATGCGCACAGCTTCAACTCGGAAGCACATGCGCATGGCCTCTGAATTACTGGAATTTTCCACAAGCCTGAATCCTGAAAAGTTCAGCATCTGTCTGGAGACTTCCATTGTGGCTATTTTATACATTCTGCTAATCTATTTCCTTCCACGTGCCTTCAGGTGGCTGCCCTTTAAAAATAGATGGCAATATACATTTCCACTTTAGACTCTCGAGACCTATTTTTATGTAAACAGGGGACTGTGGCATATTGGAACGCCATCGGGCTGCCTTTTCATGGGGCTTATCTGTTTTAGAACTTCCTTTAGTCTCCAACAGGCTAGAGGAGATACAATCCGGGTAGGCAGGCAGGCAGGCATGATTCAACCAGTATGCAGGGCAAAGTACCAGGGAGTCAGGAAGGCTAATGGATGTGTTTCAACCCAGACCATATCTAGTTGTCTAGCATAGCCACCTGCCTGAGATGAGGCACATACCCCAAACTGTGAAGGCATGTATCTTAACTGGAAGGCTCAAAGGTCTCTAATACAGCCTCTTTGTCCAATAAAGACTCACCACGAATGTGCTTAAAGTCGGCAAAAATTGTCGCATGCTAACGAAGAGGATGCCACCTGTTATTCACAGCAGATTTAAGTCACAGCAGTGCTCCGACTGACATATTGATACATTTCAGCATCTCTCTCTGATGTCCTCATTTATAATCTAATCACATGTCCAAATTCTTTTTTAAAGAAGACTTTCTATGTGGAATGAATAAAATACAATTGCTAAATGATATGCGTAATCATTCAGTGCTGTCACTGCCGAAAGGTGATATTGCAGTGACATTGAGAAAATTAGATCTATTCTTCATACAATTATATAGCTACACTTTCGCTCTAATGCCATTCTAATTGGAAAGGAGCACTGAAATGTGAAACTAGGCGCATTTCAGTATCTAATTATCACTCGGTAACTCATTCTTAAAATAGTTTTCTGGAAAAAGATGCTTGCAAGGAGCACTGGCTTAATTCTGAGGACTTTGCAGGTGCCCTTGTGGGGTGTGCCTGAGTGCAACTGGGTGCCACATTTCGGTCGCACAACTGAGAAATGGAGGGGTGAGAAATAAGAACCAAGGTGAATAGAACAACGGTTATGTCAATATTTGTTTGTGTTGGTGTTAGAGGTCTTGTGAGCTTTCTGCTGCAGGAGCTGCTGAATGACGGAACTCTCCCCATTGGAATGCTTGGAAGCAAAATCACAATGCACACCAGCGTGCCTGCAGGAGTTGATTTGATCTTTGGCATGCAAACCTTTGCAATTTGTTGGTGGGACAGTGTGCTAGGCCAGCCCAAATGCCGGATGAAAATGGCATTTGAAATTTCCCATGAAAATTTGGCCGTGGACGTGCGGTGCGATGGTGATTTGCAGCCCAATCCTAATCTGCGCTGGAGCAGGCCGGCCGGCGGGCCTGCGCTGCATCCAATGCAGCTTCCAGGGAGACTGGAGTCTCCCTGGCACAAGGGCACATTTCTGCCCTTGCACGTGGGGAGGCGCCAGCCCACAAAATGGCGGCCACGAAATGGCGGCAGCAGAATCGAGGAGACCACGTGGCCCAAACTGGGGCCGCACAGCCTGAGGATGAGGCCTTGGATGCGGCCTAACAGCCACATCCCAAACCCAACCCCTCCCCAGGCCAACATGCCTGCCGGCTCGCCCACCCCCACTTAGTTCCATCCCCCCCACCCAATTCATAGCTGAATCGAGATTCAGAACCTGGATCTTCCAGGTCCAACTCCAGAACCACTGCGCCATCCTGGCTCTTCTGCTGGTTGCCTCAGCCAAGTGCCACCGTGCCAAAGGCTCCCCCACACATGACAGGCCACCCAACAAGTCCGTAACCAACAAAAAAACAGGGGCCAACTTGATGACACTCACACAACTGAATAAAAGCTCCAGGATTAGTTCTGATAGAGGGAAATGAGAGCCGACTCATAGTAACACCCTTTTAACCCCTGCTAACTGGGCAAGAGGCACCTTTTCAAGTGGTGATCCTCTTCTATTTAGCAGAAGGAGAGTAACTGTCCCGCTTCACCCCTGCGCAGTGTCTTTTCTAGTGGCTGTTGCTGGGGGTGCATTTTTTTAGATTGTGAGCCCTTTGGGTACAGCAAACCATTTAACTTTATTATTACTATTTGCCTGTAAATAATATCACTATTTGCCTGCTTTGTGAACTTTGTGTTGAAAAGTGGTACATAACTACTATTGATTGATTGATTGATTGATTGATTGATTGATTGATTGATTGATTGATTGCTGTGTCATAACAACACCTCATTGGCTCTTGGAACAATTCCTCTCATTGGTCAGTTCTGAGGTAAGTAACTCTACTTTTTGTTACAGAAGGCAGTTGTGTTTTCTTTTTCTGCTTAATTGGTCATAATGTTTGACAGAATACAGATATTTCAGCAGAGTTTGTTTCATTACATTCTGTATGAGAATTACCTTTCCAATGACATATAACATGATGGTATTATTCATAAATACAAATTTTCCCAAAGCAGTGATACCCCCGCACCCCACTAGTGCTGCCACTGAGGTAAATCTTTTTTGAGGTTCAGCAACAACAACACCCCCAGCTCAGCAGTGTCATGCAGCCGGAACGCTGGGCGGGAGAAATGGGTGAGCGGCAGCCCGCCCGTTGCGTTCCGGGGGGCAGGGAAGACGGCGAAACAGACTGGAACGCAACGGGCGGGCTGCCACTCACCCGTTTCTCCCGCCCAGCGTTCCGGCTGCATGACACCGCTGCCCCAGCTTCCATGCAGAAATAGTCATCCAGTCTCCTACCTTGGAAGGCCCTTGTAAGGATTATAAACATAAGGTATGTCAAGCATTTTGAACTCTCAAACTGCCCTATATAGACGACCTTCCCCATCAATGGTTACCCAACATTTTTGTCCTGACAGTTAAATCCATTTTTGGAGGGAATGAAGGAGTTTCTTGAGGCAAGGTGTGTGAAATAAGAACAATTAAGGGTGAGGGAGAAAAAAACCCTACCTTATTATAAAAATGTACTTTGTAAATACATATTAACTTCTGCAATAAAAAAGGAGGAATATTGGTTTGCTTATTTGGGAAACATCAGCAAACAAACTAGGCTAGGTGGCCTTTATGTTTTTTCTTAGAAACAAGTATTACTCTTGTTCAAGATTTAATTTGTAGGAAATTGAAAAGCAATTTTATTTTGATTACAGGGTGCTTGTTTCCCAGAAGACATTGCAAAAGACTTCAAAACAGAAAAAGAAGGAGGATCTATTAAAATGCAGCGGAAGCTCTCTTACAAGGCTGTAATTTTATTATGCTTCTCCCCAGAGCCGTAATGTCCTAATCCAGCGTCCTGGGGCAGGGACGTCAGGACTCCGCCCATTTGTGCCCCCAGGGTTGTGATATCACGGGTTTTCCTTGGAGGAGGGGCATCTCTTCTGGCTTCTCCCTGGAGGAGAGGTGTGCCGCAAAGTGGCCACGCCTCCTCTGTATTGGAAAAGGCAGGAGATACCCCAAGGAGATAGGGAATGGTATCAGCAATGGCCCCTAGTCCAGGTAAAACAGGGATTATGGGATTATGAACACAGCTGCAGGCTGATGAGGCTATGAAGGGAGGTTAGCACAGGTGCAGATGGGTGTGGCCGATGAGCTAGAGCCTGCCCATCAACAGACACAGATTGGCCTGCCTCTGTATAAAGTCGGAGGCAGGAGCTGCAGTAAGGAAGCACCCTGGGTAGGTGCTGGAGGAGGGCACCAGGTAGGTGCTGGCAAAGCTGGATTATTAAAGGAAGGGTGATTAGCACCAGGGAGGTGCTGGACAGAAGCACCAGGCAGGTGCTGGACGGACGGATTGCTGGACGGATGGAGTGCTGGCTGGACTGTCGGACGGACTGATGAACTGGCTGAAAGACTGGCTAAGGTAAGCTCATTGTGGGGAATAACTGTGGGGAACAGTTGTATGGCTGCCATGCCCCTGGAGCCACCAAGTGGAGGAGGCAGTTTTGGCTTAGGCAAGCTGACTGCCTATTGTTTGTTGGTGGGGTTTGTTGGTGTTAGTCTTAGGCAGTGATGAGATTCACAGATTGACAAGGGGAATGCTGGGCAGGACTAACGCGGGACTTCCGCGTGATTGGCTGCCCGTCTGCAGCGTTCCGCAGCTGTCCTGGCCTCGGGGGGGGCTGCCCCCAGTTAGCGCGCCCCACTGCTGCTTGCCCAGGCACCTGGTGCAACCCTGACCTGTCCCCCGCGGCAAGCGGGAGCCCCCCCGAGGCCAGGACAGCTGCAGAATGCTGCGGACGGGCTGCCACTCAAGCGGAAGTCCTGCCTAAGTCCCGCCCAGCGTTCCCCTTGTCAATTTGTGAATCCCATCGCCTCATCACAGCTAAGCCAGTGATGAGGGCAGTCTGGAGAAGGCTGGCCAGCCGGTGAATCCAAGCAAGGCTGCTGGAAGAGAGGCGAACCAGTGGGTGAATGAACCCCCTCTCTCTTGCCTAGGCTGCTCTGGAGAGGAAACTAGTTAGCCTAGTGTGGGCATTGGTACCCTTTCGGGAAGCCCAGCAGGGAGAATTTGGCAAAACATCCTCCTCTGGGGAGAGCCCGGACGTTAATGTCTTTGCTCTGCTTATGGTGCGAAGACAGTCATTCCCGTAACAAGGTAGAGCCTGGGGCCAATCCTGCACCCCCTTTTAGTGCAGGGCCCAGGGCTGCTGCCGCTCAAGCTCCACCCTACTTATGATTCTGCTTCTCCTACTTACGGGTTTCATTTCAAACAGATCCAGTCCCTTTGATATAAAAGACTGCCCCATTCTGACAAGGTGGCCCAACCATCACTTTTTCCTCCCACTGCAGTCCCTCAGTTTGAAAAGGATGAGGAGGACAGAGCAGAAGAGGAAGTGTGGAGGAGAGGAGGGACTCTTCAGCTTTGCTTGCCTTTTCCTTTCTGAATCAAGAAGCCAACAAGTGGAATGACAGAAATGGACAGGAGAGGTTCGTTTGTGGTAGGCACCCTGCACCCTGCTAACCCTGAGGCGACTGCCTAAGGCTGCAATCCTATACATACTTTCCTTGGAGTAAGGCCCATCAAATTAAATGGGACTATTTCTGAGTATGCATCCATTGGATTGGGCTGCAATCCATGATTCTGCCAGGAACTGACCAGCAGTCCAGTCCAACTCCCCACCATCACCCACCATGCAGCCATGCTGATGGAGTGTATGCTGCATGCAGTGGTGGTGGTGGTGGGGACAATCAGAGGACCAGCAAGAAGTAAGTAGAATATTTTAACTTGCCTCCCGGAAAGCTGTCTAATTGCCTATGAGTCTCCTCAGACCCTCAGCTATTTTGCTGGCATGAGCCCAAAGTGAGGAAGTGGGTAGTTTGGGCTGGAAAAAAAAGGGGATAAGAGCATGCAGTTGCCACTGAGATCCACCCCCTCCAGTCCCCGAATTGCCCCATGCTCTCCCCTTCCCTTCCCCAAACACAACCTGCCCCTCCTGCCAACTTACCGGCCCTGGTGCAGATGGGGGCCTGTTAGTGGTGGACAAATAGACCTGATGGCCATTTGTGCTGGCAGCTCTGAGAGGTAGCAGAGGGCTATTTACTGAACTGCTGTGTCCTTCACAGCAGCCAAACACAAGATCAGCCTCCATAAAGGCCCCCTAAGATTGGGCTATAGATAGCCACAGGCAAGCTGCTCCATCTTAGCGTCAGCTCAGTTGCAATTTGGGGAGAATCATACTTTAGCTTGCCAGGTTGCTGTAAGGATTACATCAAGTATCGAGATAATACGGTCTAGATGAAGGGCTTTGCACACCCCAAAAGAGCCACACAAATGCTAAGTATTATTATCTCCAGTATACTCTCCACTTCGTGGAGATCTGATTGAAAGTCTCCCTCTGAACTTTCTGACAAGCAGGGAACACAAAGCAACAGCACAAGGAGAGCATGATGGTGCAGATAGAAATTCTTTTCTTTTTCTCCAGAAGTGAGGGGAGTGTGACTGAAAAATAGGTTTGTCTGATTGTCATGAAGAAAGTACCCATTCGACATATTAAGCAAAGAGACACATCTGCCTTTTTCTTCCAGTACTGCATTGAATTGCAGCATCGAAGGAAGGCAGGCAGAAGAGAGGAATAAATTTTTTTTCCGAAATGTTAGATCTGCTCAGATATGAATAGCACAGCGGTGTTTGCCATCGATAACTTTGCAAGGAACAAAGTGTCAAATCGCTCGGCTGTTGTCTCCCTAACAAGGTAAGGAGAACTTCATCCGTATCACAAAGTAAGAGCAGATCTCTGTCAATATGCTTTGAACGCATTGTGCATCCTTCGCAGAGATGGAAAAAAAAATGTGGCGGAGGAGGCTCCCTTTCCAAACTTTTTATGATCTGTTTTTATTACTTCAGGCTGCAAGGATTTTGTATATGTATGCACACTCACGCAGTTCTTGCCTTCTTTTCATTATTTGTAAAGGGTCTCCATCTTGAAATGATTCACGATATCAAAATGTTTAATGTGCTTGCAATGCAGTGTTTGAAATGCATCTAGAATCATATTGAATTCTCCTGATATATTTGATGGGGCTTTGTAACTATATTGTTGGAGTGAAACTAAGCTGGAGATTCTGGCTGCACTACCTGGGAGCAAGCCCCACTGAACACAGTGGGACTTACTTCTGAGTAGATACGTATAGGATTATAGTGTCGGTTCCCTTATGCAGAGAAGACCTCTAGGGCAGTAGTGTCAGCCTACCGGTACGCTGGGCGGGTTCTGCTCGGTCGCTGGGCGGGTCTGCTCGGTGATCGGCAGCGTGCTCGCTG
>JAJKFI010000020.1:2002938-2038696 GCA_029204185.1 Lerista edwardsae
CACACACACACACACACACACACACACACACACACACACACACACACCCCAGATCTACAAAAAAGCATCTCAGACAGTGCTCCATTATAACATAATTCTATTTTTCCATCATTTAACCCTAACCATTCACTCTCATTCCAAAGCAAGTATGTAAACATCTTTTAGGCAGGAATCCTAAACCTTCTTACCTGGGTGCAAGTCCCATTAATGGAACTTACCTCTGAGTAGACATGCCTAGGATTGTACTGTTAGTGACCTTACAATGGGGGTAAGGGAATCCCGATCCTCATCAGCTCCCATTTGATGGGTTGGTCAGCCTAATTTTAAGCATGTTTCAAGCATTTGCATGCATCAGGCTGCCAGAACGGAATGTTTTAGTAGATGCATCAATACCTGCATGCAAACTTCATTGATTTCTCATGGAACCTACACCTATGTATGGTCTTCCTTTTACTTTAATTCAGCATCCTGATTAAAATTCAATGCCTTGCCTTTCACCGTCCTGCAACTCATTTTGAGCTCATATTACCTCCTCGATTAAGAGGCTTTATAGACTTTTGCTGAAAACAGGGATAAGTCCAGGACATTTTGAGACTCCTAGACGTATTATTGTAGGAACCGATCAATGTCTCTGATCCATCTCAAGTTCAGCCTGAAAATAAGGTTGCTGCCAATATGACTCCCTTCCACTATTTCAAATGCAAGCCATGCTCTTAATTCCAGAATCATTCATGAAACTCACAGACTGAGAATCTAGGGTGAATCTAGCAGAAGTATAGCCAAATGGAATCTTCTAAACTGGACCCAGTTCCCCACCCCCACCCCCAAAGCATAGCCCTTCATGATTTTAGCATTTTTAAAATGATTATAAGAAGTTCACCTGTGGGAAAAGAAAAAAGAAAAATGCTTTTTAAATGAAAAAGAGAAAAAAAATCCACACCAATTATGAGGACTTCCATCTGAAAGCTTAGCAAATCAACCAGATGAGTTTTAGGTGATCAATCAATCAATCAATCAACCAATCAATCAACCAATCAATCAATCAATTGATTACATCTGTATACATCTGCACAATTGCTCCAAAACGAAGAGAAAACGACATTCACTAGGGTTAGACAAAGTGCCCCAGCCAATGCTGTGCCTTAATTTGGAAAGCAATCCCTGGCAGCCACATGATGTCAGCTTCTGTTTCTGTTATAATTTTCCAGGCCTGGGAGGAAAAAAAAAATTTTGCTTTGTATTTCTGGCTCAAGAATAATAATTGGGGTGGGGAGGACAACGGCCCTTTTGCTGTCTTGAATTCTTTCATCTCCTTCAGAAAAAAGCAGGGCCAAACAAGTCAAATACATAAATAGCAAACATGAAGCCCCTTGTACAGTATGGTATAGGACGGAAGAGACTTTAACCGTCTTCCCTTGCAACTCCATTGGTTCCACTTGAATTAATTGGTGGAAAAGCCCCCAGTGACACCAATCACAGATGGGTGGGTAGTTGCAAAAGAGGAGTTTGGCTTGTAAAGAAAGCATCTTGTATACAGGTTGAGCCTAATTGTGGATTTTTCATCCTCAGATTTGACTCAATGTGGGCCCCTCCCAACCCACCAGATTTGACCCCCTGACCTGCGCTGAGGCAAATTAAGCTCAGCCTTAAGCTTCTGTGCTCCAGTCACCTTGAGAGGCTCTTCTGGGACCTGCTGAGGCAGGGCTTCGATAGCCCTCCGGAGGGTGGGGGCAAAATTCACAGGTTTAGTTACCCACAGATTTTTATATATATATATATTCGAGGTTTCCGGGAACAGGACTCTCATGGATAAGAAGAACCCTCCTCAGAAAAGGAGGAATGAGAAGGGCACCAAGGAGAGGGTGGGCGGGAGAGAGTGCTACAGGTCCTCCCCAGTGGCGTACCTGGCAGTGGACCTGGCAGGGGGTCCAGTGGGGTCACCTGGGCCTGGGTGGCAGCATGGAAGGGGTGGCATTCTGAGAGCCCCCTGCGGCCACTCACCCGCCCGCCCGCCTGTTTGCCTGCCCCATTTTTAAACGTGAGCGAATCTGGCACCTAGCTTCACCCGCATTTAAAGGGCAAGCAGAGCCCCTCAGCTGCCTGCCTGCCTGCCAGCCCGCCTGCCCCATGAGCAAAGCCGGCACCCAGCTGCCCACTCACCACCCTTTAAATGTGTGCTTGGCTCATGGGGTGGGCAGCAGGAGAGGCTCTGCTTGCCTGCCTGCCCTTTAAGTGCAAAGGAACCTGGATGCTGACTTCACTTGCATTTCGCAGCAGGTGGGTAAGCAGATGACATCAGCAATAAACAGATGACATCAGCACTGAGCAGCCATCTGCCCCACGGAAAAGGAAGCTGGCTGGATTCATTCATTTTTTTAAAAGTAGGGGCTAGGGCTAGGGCTGGAGTGATTGCAGTGACACGCAGGGGCGGACCTAGTCAAAATGGTGCCCGGGGCACCCAATAGAAGTGCACCCCCAAGGGAGCCCAGGTCTACCTACCAGAAGCAGCCGTGGGCAGACCTGGGCTACACGGAGCCCAGATCTACCCATCAGAAACGGCCGCGGATAGACCTGGGCTCCGGAGCCCAGGTCTACCCGTGCAATGTTGCGGGGGCCATTGGCGCCCCCTTAGACAGCCCTAAGATGGCGCCCAGGGCTCGTGCCCCCCCTGCCCCCTAGATCCACCACTGGTTACACGATGACATCACTGCAATTGCTTTTGGGTGGGGGGAGTGGCACCCGGCTGGATGTGACCCCCCTGCAGCACATCCGTCAGGACCGCCTCTGGTCCTCCCCTCACAAAAGGAAGGGGAGGAGCCTAGAGAAGAAGCTGAATAGCAGTGGCCAGTGCGGGTACTGATATCTTCCTGCTCCAAGGTTTTCTTCTCAATTCAGTTCTCTTATTGGGCGACCAAAGTCGGTCTCTGCTGGGGCACTGCTCCTTTTAGGGTGGACTCTGAAATTTCTCACAAAGAGAAATTCCAAGTGAGCTTCAGCGTTCCTCCCAAGGCAGCACATCGAAGGGTATTTGAGGAAATCCAAATTAGTTCCTGTGAAACAGATGAGGATTCTTGAAGCATTCATAAAGCATCCCTGAAGCATTCTGGACATCCCTAGGGTTTTTTTTTTGATGGGTGATTATACAGAAAAAGCCCTTGCGGTATGTGAGAAGTGAATTTCCTTCAAGTAACCACAGAAGGTCTAGAATGTGGGGTACAAGAGGAGAAAAGGACATTTCAAAATCCAGCAGGGCTTATGAGAGACAGTTGGTCGCCTTGGGGGCGGGTTGCTTACCCCCTTCTATCTGTGACCTTTAAACTCCGGAATCACTCCATTCTTCTTGCCCAGCTCCTGCTGCCAAACAAACACAGGCGTCCACCTCCCTCTGTGTAAACACTGCCTGTGAGTGAGTGATGTTGGTTTTGGGGAGCAGGGCAGGAGGAGGGAAAGACTCAAATCAATCTCATGCAAATTTCCCTTCAAGTCCTGCTTGACCCATCAGAACATTGACTAATAGATTGAAGTAGTTACTTCCTGTAGAAGGGGACTCGGCGAGCGCTTAGCAATCAATTTTCATCATTGTGACTGTCTAATCTGCCTTTAGGGTTCTGTTCCATATCGTGGGTGGAATTCCCGTCACTGTAGAGAGGCTCTGTGCGTGCACATGCAAACTGTGAACTGCGGCTTCCTGGGGATGCACAGAAACCAGCCAGGAGAGCCGTGCAACCCTCGTGACAATCACACCATCTTATACAATGTACATAGGATTGTAGCCTGTTCCAGCCAGGCAGCTCTGGCCACAGGCCAGGGGTTGTTTTTGGATATCAGAGGAAGGAATATGGCCAGTCCAGAGTCAGGATGCGAAGGCTCTTTCTTTCTTCTAAGTCTAAAACAAGCATGTATCACCAAGCAAAGCAAAACCTACCAACAGTTATTAGGTGGGCTTGGAGTGATGCCGTGGTGTGTCGGTGTCCGAAGTCAAGTCGCTTTTCTAACCTAAGTTAAAAAGATAAAGTTTTCCCCACGACCAAATGGTCTAGTTGTGACCGACTGTAGGGGGTGGTGCTCATCTCCGTTTCTAAGCCTGTAGAGCTGGCGTTTTGTCCGAGGACAAGCTTCCATGGTCATGTGGCCGGCATGACTCTATGCTGTAGCGCACGGAACGCCGTTACCTTCCCACCGAAGTGGTCCCTATTTATCTACTTGCATTTAGGTGCTTTCGAACTGCTAGGTTGGCAGGAGCTGGGACAAGCAACAGGAGCTCACTCCATTGCGCAGTCTTGAACTCCCAACCTTCCGATCAGAAAGCCCAGCAGCAGTGGTTTAACCCACTGCGCCACCACGTCCCTTTTTGTAACCTCAGTTTGTAACCTAAGTTACAGCAAGCTTATATAGGCTAGGTGCTCGCTTATCAGGGAATCAGTGCTAATTGGCAAAAACAAACTATTTGACAATACAATGATATATATCAAACTACTACTTGGGTCCTGTTGTTAAGCGACATTTCATTTCAACAAGTGGGAGATGTTCCCCTCATCAGAAAACCTCTTGTTATGCATCTACGACAGATAAAGGCATCTTATCAGTCATAAGCCATAGATAATAGAATGGAGTGATGCCACCTAGGAAGTTGACAGAAGATGTCCCCCTCGTTAAGGAGAAGGGTACCTAGCTAAATTGGTCCACATAAAGCATCAACATAATTCAGGGCTTTGGACAGCATCTTATCACCCTGTTCTCATCACATAGACCAAGGGTGGTAGCTGAGTTCTTCGTTTCAAGTCCAACTTCTCTTGCTTCTCATAAGAAGTGCTCAGTGGGCATGCAGGCAGCTCCGTGACCTCTGAGAGAGACACAGAAGATTGTCTGCAACCAGTGGCCCAATAGTTCAAGGGAGATGCCAGTTGAAAAAGCTTGTGAACCACTGCCCTATACCCGGATACCCTTCCAATATAAGCAACCACAAAAACTGGAGAATAGAGATGAAGTGCTGGCTAAACCAAAAATTGCCTTTCTGTCACAACTTAATTGTGCTCATAATGAATGGCTCAGCTAGCTGAATGGCTCTTTTGCTTTTTTTCTGAAGTGTTGCAAGTTTCGGTAATTGATATGGAATTTCACTCTTCCACTAATGTTATCCATCCCTCCAGTGACACGTTATAAGTCAACCAGCAACATTACGCCTTGAACAGATCCATAGCTAGAATGAAAGGGGAGTGGAAGGGGATCTAATTAACCTCTACAGCCTGCAAGCAGGCAAGGATTCTTCCCCCCACCCACCTCATCTTCAAAAACTAGTTTCCTGTCTGTACCAGATTATTTATTACTTGGTGAATCAAATCAAGCAGGCCTGTTATGTCTATCTTTCTATAGTTGCTACCTCTTTCCCCCACTCCAAGACCGTGGCTTGGTGCCTTTAACCATTACATTGACATGCAGAAATTCAACAGATGCTGCTTTCCTGTGACGCTTTATGGAAGAAACAAGCCTTATCTATTGTCTATTTATCTTATCTATTTATCTGTGACGCTTTATGGAAGAAACAAGCCTTATCTATTGAATTTCTACCAGCCAGCTAGCTGTTAAAATTGCTGGGTATTTATCAGGGTCAGATGCAAACAGTGCCCCCCATGTTCTTGTACCAGCAAAATGGCATCTAAATAAATTGAGGGCCCAATCCTATCCAACTTTCCAATGTTGATACAGCTGTGCCAATGGGGCGTACACTGCATACTGCAATGTAAGGACAGTCACAGAGGCCTCCTCAAATTAAGAGAACATTTGTTCCTTGATGTTCAGGCTTCATTGCGGCTGTATCAATGCTGGAAAGTAGCACAGGATTGGGTTCTGAGTTAGGAAAAAGAAAAAGAACAGTACCCTGAACAACAACAAAAAAAAAAACACCTCCTCCCAGGCTAGCTGAGCAATGGGTGGATGGGGATGTGAGGATGCTTTTCCTTCCCCTACTCTCACGTCAGTAAATGGTGCTGATGCTCCTTCTCACAAGTGCTTCCCCCCTCTGGGTCAATAGGATGGTAGCAGCAATAAGAAGTGGAATTCATTGCCAGTGTTCTCCCTATTGGGCCAAAAAGAGGGAGAGAGTGCAAACGGCTTCTCAATCGCTGCTGCCGCCACCACCATCTGTTCTCCAGCAGGCTGGTAAGTGGCAACAGTAGCAAGGCCATCAGAATATTGGGGGGGGGGAGACCTAGCTGCTCAAATAGATGCTGAACAGAGAACAATAGCCCAATCCTGCATACATTTCCCCACACCGATGCAGTGGCACCAGCCCAGCTTGTGCTCCACCTTGTGGGAGAATTTAGCAGGTGGAAAGTCTCTTTGGGAGATAGATAGGATAAGAAGGATATTTGCCCCCTTGCTCTAGGATAAGACTAATCCTGTGCAAGGGGTCACCCCAGACTTGGGCAGGCAATGTAGCCAATTGCCTAGTGGTGACATCAGCAATGAGCACTTTTAACTGTGGCAGCCACCACTCTGGAGCATTCTCTGGTCTCTGGGGACACCACGGGGCTGTGAAACGTTCTCCGTGATGAGCACCATTAGAGATGAAGGATTATTTGAAACAGGCCAAGGAGCGTTACTCAAACATTCTGCTACATCCAGAGCACAATCCTAAACTGGAGTTGGGCCAGCATAAGCTAAGCCAGAAAAGTTTGGCCAGCACAAGGGCCACCATAAAGTGGGTTTGGACCACTCTCAGAGTCAGGGAGGATGGCGCACGTCTGTGTTCTGGCCTCTCCGAGAGTGGTCCAATCATACTTTACGGTGTCCTTTGTGCTGGCCAAACTTTGCTGGTTTAGCTTATGCCAACCTAACTCAGTTTAGGATTGTGCCCTCCGCAGAATTAACTCCCAGGCAAGAGTGCCTAGAATTGCAATCTGTCTCGTTTTAGGAGCCACCATCAATGGGTGGAATAGCTATGTAAGAGTAAAGGTTTTCCAATACAAATGGCAAGGAGGAGAAGAAACCATTGCAGCTACCCACACACCACTGTTCCATTGCACATGGCGGTGGGGTAAATGAGCAGACATGATCAAGGAGAAATGGAAATGGAAATGGCCAAGGAGAAATAGCCATCAGCTTTGGTCGACAGTCAAATCTCCTGCAGATGCACGGGAATACAATGGTGCCTCATGATGCTGATCTCTACCATTGGGTACGGACCTCCTCGCCAACACAAGGAGTTGTGGCAAAGACCTCTTCAGACCCTTGAGTTCAAGAAAAGTCTGATGGAGTCAGATGTTCAGCACTAGATTGAGACAATCTGCAGATTGCAGAGCCAGAGCAAAGCTCTGTAAATGCCTGATAAAGCTGTGCCACGATTATGACATCTCCGTGATGAGCACCATTGGAGATGAAGGATTATGTGGAACAGGCCAAGTAAAGGAGCCAAGCTGGCTCTTGCCTCCCATCAACTGTGGATCATTAAATAAAAATATGTGTTGCACGGGAAGCCATACTCCAGGCTCTGAGTCACATGACACAGGTGGAAAAGGTCTGTTTCCTGGCAAACACCTGTTCGTGTCCTAAAATGGCTTTTTCTTGCAAATTTAAAATGAAAATGATGATTAGCCAGTGCACAGAAAATGAACCCAATTTAAAATCAGAAGCAGAATGCACTGGGCGACAGCAAGGGGGGGGAGAGAAGAATATGTGTGTAATTTTCTCAATGGAAATTCTTGCAGAATGTTCTTGCATTGAACATTGCCGTTCAATGCTGCGCATGCGTCGGATACTCAAAAGACCCTACTGATTCCCTGGAATCTTTAATTACACTGTTCATTGTTTTACAGAGCAACAGAGACTTTCCAAAAAAGGTTTCCCAGACACAAGAAACCGACCAGGGTAAGGAGAGAGGATTAATGTTCGCACCTCCTTCATTATAATTTCGTTAGGTAAAATATTTAATGCTTTTGGATGGGTCCCTCTGGGAATATTTGGGGGCTAATGTGGCGAGATATGGGAGGAAAAATAAATTACATTACCTTTAATATTTAAAGCAATGATAGGCTGGACTGGAAACACAAATTATTCCCTCATCCCTGTTGGGACATATCGATGCCAAGGCCTAGTTTAATATGCAGCTTAAATGTCAAGACTCACCCATCACACTCAATTTAATGACCCTGTGTTTGCGAAGGGACAATGGGGACCAATAGGGTTGCTCTCTGCAATGCCTTTTCCTTGCAAAAAAAAAAAAAAAGCATTGCTTTCTATCACCAAGCCTCTGTGTACACTGCCAAATTCTCTTTTTTTCCCTTTATTAGTTCCCTGATGGTTGTAATAAAATAATCTTGCTTTAAGCCCCGCAAAGCTTATTGGTTTCTCTCGACCCTGCTGAAGTTGCATGAAAGATTATAACGCTGGAAATTAATGGACGGTGTATCGCCCTTCCTTCTTGCTGAGAAATATTCAGAAGCCACAGAAAAACAATGCCCAGAGCGCGACAAGGTTATAAGTCGTTAAGAACATTTGTCTTCTCCCATATCTCATTAGTACCGTGGAAAGAGACGCAAGATAAAGTGAATTGGGGGAGTCGGCCCTTGAAAATTCTCCCAGCCCTGTGTGTTGTAACAACAGCGTAATCTCAGGTGAGTTGCATGGGCCTTGACAAGGAGGAACTGGAGGAACAAATGAATTTAGCATAATGTTGAATTCTGGCTTTGTTGTATCATTAGGGGTATTGTAGGTGGGAGGGAATGTGGGAGAGAAGGTGAAATTGCTGTATGCACTTGTTAACCAGAGATCACATTATAGTAATGAGATCTCACGGCAGTAGCCTGGCTGCCTGGACGTGGAAATGTTGGGTCAGTGAAAATTCAGACCGCCCAGCAACATAATGGGATTTCTCTACTAATGTGATTTCTACCAAGGATGTACTAAGCGGGCCGGCATCTTCCTCCTGCACGGAGCTGCTGCTATTTATAATTGGAGCTGCTAATTAACATGTGCTGCTGGCGAAGCAGCCATTCCCCATAAATCTAATTCGGCCCTTGAAGACCATTATGGGCATGGTGATGGAGAGAGCGAGCAGCTGTCCTACAGAGCCGTGGCCTAATGGAACTCGTGAAGGCTGACTTGGCTTCTGCCCGGCATGGCGCATACGCCCCACCAGTCAATCGACTCGCTAAAAGAGGGGCATTTAGTCTCCGCATCCACTCTTTCCCATGCAAACCAGGATGCAATGGAAATGGAAGCCAGGGAAAACATCTTATTCCTCATTTTTTCCCCTTTTTTCCCCCTTTATTGGCATAATAATACACAATGCGTACAACAGCAAACAAACTGAAGGCATACTCCTCACCTGGAGTTATCATGACACCCGGGGGCCTGGCCCTTCCAGACTGCCCCCAGGGGTCGTGGGATGATGTCCCCTCCTGGCCACCAGCAACTTCCAGTGGCCCAGGAAGCATTCCTTAGCCCAACCGGTAGTGTAGCACAGTGTCAAGACTGGATTGAGCTAACCCCCGCTCCCAGCACACGAGGCACATTCATGGAGTAAAATATAATGGTTTATTAAAACTACAGGTTACAGCATAAGAGGCTTAATGAGGCCTTTCAAAGCAGGCCAAAGCATGGCATAACTACATGATGCTTAATGCAAAATAGGAAAGCATCTATCTCCTAGTCTAATTACATTTCCTATCACTCACCCAGCAAAGGACAGAACCAGGTCTGATGAGGGCAAAATGGTCTCTCTTCTCCAAGCCTCAAATGTCTCAGTCTTTGTTCTCACTTTCCCCCTGCGTGCCTTCCCAGCCCCCCCTTGTCAGCCAGAAGCAAAACAGCTCCTGGTACAGTGAAGATGTCCTTGGGAAGTTTCTTTTCCCTGCTAGAGGCCCCTCTATCTCGCCTCGGCTGTTAGCAAGACACAACAGACTCCAGGGGAAAACGTTCTTACTGCCTGGAACCCAGAGGGGGATGGAAAAGGACAGGCCAGGGCCTCAAAATGGAACCGAGCCGGGCCTGCTTCCCTGCTATTCTTCCACCCTGTAATGAATATAGCTTGTGGTGTCAGCAGTGCCCTCCCTGCTGATTCCAGAGCACACAGGGTTAACCCCAGAACTGCTGTCCTCAGGAGCACAGCTGTAGCCTAGGCAGGCTAATGAGGGCTAGTTAGAGGCAGAAGTGCTGAGTCACTCAGCAGGTGCTGACTAATTGCACACTGAGTGATTGAGGCACAGGTGCAGATGGGTGTGGCTGATTAGCTATAGCCTGCCACATCCATTAGCTATATGGGATTATCTATATGGGTTCCTGCTATATAGCAGTCTCTGATAGGCCTGCAGATGTATAAGTGTAGAGGCAGGAGCAGTATATCGGTGTGGGGTGTGGTAGAAGCAAGGTTTGGTGTACGTGGAGAGAACGGACTGACAAACCTGTATATGAGCTTGGATTCCGATTTGACTGGGTGCAACTTGGACCTGGACTGACCTGATCATTGGACTGGCCTATGGACTGCGGAACTTGGATCACGGACTAACTGAATTTTGGACTTTCTGGCTCGGGGCTGACGTTGAGTGGCGTGGCTGCTGTGCTTGAAGAGGTAAGGCCCGGTCGTGTTCCCTGCATTACTGCACCAGGGCTGCTTAAAGGGGAAACCAGTCAGCCTAGTGTGGGCATCAGGGCCTTCAGGGAGGCCCAGCAGGAGTTTCTGGCAGAACACACCCGCTGCTTTTTCATCTCCCCAACCATGTTTGCCACAGCCTGGTTCCGAAGCAAGGGAAATTGCTTTGGGGAGAACCTGCACGTAAAACAATGGCTGCTGGGAGAAGACTTTAGTGCTCTCTCCTTCCCGCTTTGTAGGTCGAAGGAAGATTGGGAATCGTTAAGTGTCCAGGTGTCACGTTCTGGCATCGCTGCAGCAGAAGCAGAGGTCCCGCACCCAGAGGCATCCCTGGGATGGATGCTGCCAGGTGCAGTATGCACCTACAGACACTCAGCATCTTGAAAGTTTGAGGCGATGTCATGTTGTCATCACATTGCCCCCAACTTCCGAGCTGTTGCATTGCTTTATGGGAGAAAACTTGCCTCTGGGTCACCTCCTTTTGCCCATCATTTCCGGTTCCAGGCTGAGAGCGCAATCCTAAGCTGCGCTGGAACCGTGAGGCCTGCGGGCCTGTATTGAGTCCAGCGCAGCTTTGGTGCACTGGGGAGCCTCCCTGGGGCAAGGGCATGTTCGCTCCCTTGCCTCCCCTATGGGTTCCTGCTATATAGCAGGTGCAGACCCGAGGAAGCCGCGCAGCTTGAATCGGAGTCACATGGACTGGGGGCGGAGGCTTGGATGTGGCCTATCAGGCGCATCCTGGACCTGCCCCCTCTCCCTGGGCTGACACATCTGTCGGCCCACCCACCCTGCCCGGTTCCTCCCACCCTCCCTCCACCCAGAATCACTCATGCGCAGTGGTGTTATTCTACCGGAACGCTGGGCGGGACATCTGGGTGATTGACAGCCCGCCCGTCACATTCCGCAGCGTTACGCCATTTGCGTAACCAATTACGCCACTTGCGTACGTTATGCAAATGGCGTAACGCTGCGGAACGCGATGGGCAGGCTGTCGATCACCCGGATGTCCCTCCCAGCGTTCCGGTAGAGTAACACCACTGCTCATGCTCCAGCCACGTGTTGGCCCAACAGCACCAGTGCTGAAGCGGGAGTGCTGGTTGGCGCCCCCGTGTCGGCGCTGGTTACGTTGGGATGACACCAGCACTTGGTGTGGGCCAAATGGCCACCGTTGGATTGTACTCTGAGTTGCTTTGCGTTCTTGCCAGTGAATGGCAAAAACACTCACTGAGCCTGGAGTAGCTCAAAGATTGTCAAACAGAAGCTCGGGAGGTGTGGTGCCACCCCTTGTGAGGGTGACACTGGTGGATCACCCCTATCGTGATGGCATTGGCCGCACACCATTCCAAGCATTGCTGCTGCTGTTTGCTGGTACCAATACAGGTGGCAGAGAATATAAGTTTGTGGAGTTGAGCCTTTTCAATATCACTGATATACAGAGTCCAAACCCTGTGGAAATATGTTGACATATGAAACCCTGTTGAAATGTGAAACCATCTTTCAACACATTCCCCCACATGCTGTCCTGGCCATAGCAATATCACATATAAACTATATCATGATTTGGGTTTCAACATATTCCCACCTCCTACCCCAGCGTGTTCTTGTGGCCATAGCAATACGACACATAAACTATATCATGATGGAATTTGAAGGTCATGAAGGACAGATTTTTATGTTGATTTTCAAGGTTTCCAGATTGGACCCTAGATTGGAAGAGCTAAATAGGGGAGGGTGAAGAGGTATAAATGTTTAGTTTCCCTCCTAAAACTTCTTCTAGAAAGTGACATTTCAATTTTCTCCAGGTTTCAAAAAGCTTGATTTTACAACCCCACAACTCAAAGCTCTGAGAAGCACTTTCTAGCACCACCATAAAGTGTACTGAGGGAGAATCTGGGCAACTTTGATAAAATAAGATCCTAATTCTTATCTTCTGGAGGGGAGAAAAACCCCTATATCCCAGTATGTTCCAGGTGAACTGCATATCTAATGGTCCACTACAAGCCAATATAAAACCAGCAATTCTCACAATGCTAACAGTGGATGGCAATGATAGACATTGATGATAATTAGAGGTATTTGAAATAGTCTCATTTATTTTATTTGTAAGTATGTCCATTGTGTTCAGTAAGGCTGTAATTATATCTTACTCAACAGAAACAAACACCTCTAATGATAATACTTACATAGTATACCTCCTAAGTCAGCGTTATTCACTGTGGGTTGGGACACACTTGGTGGGTCACGACCTGATGTCGGGTGGGTCGTGGAAACCTGGAAGCAGCCATCTTGGAAACTGCAGACCTTACTCTTGTTATATTCTTTTTGTGAGTGTTACCAGTTGAGTGTTTTATGAGCGTTACCAGAGTGTCACATTTTCAAGTGATGGTGTTTTGTTTTGTTTTTTAAAAAAATTGTTTTTAGTTCAGTGCTTTGTTTTGTCCTCATCTTGCATTCTGTCAGGGATGTTTCATGGTTGTACAATTGCTGCAGTCCACGGATGCCAATTTATATTTCCTGAGTGTCATTTTATTATGTCACAATGACAGTACTTCCTGCTTGATGATGTCACCTCCTGCCGCAACATTTCCAGGTTGATGGCATCACTTCCAGCGGGTCCCAGCACAAGTGCCATTCTAAAAAGTGGGTCCTGATCTAAAATGTTTGAATGCTACCGTCCGAAGTGATTCAGACTTTAAAAAAAGTACATGAATACATGAAACAAATGTACTCTGCATTGGTGCCTTGTTTCCCTTCCATTCCCCCACTTCTATTTTGATAGCCCTGGGACTTTGGCTGTCGCTGTAGTGGCATGGAAGCAACAGTCTTCTTTTCCACACAGAAAGTGGAGGCACGGAAAAAGGCTATTTTTTTTCTCTTTTGGCTCCTACTATAGGGAGCCAGTTCTCAAAGGAGCACCAAATAGGTATTCATAGAGCTTGATAGAATGAAGCAAAAAATAATTTGGATCACCTTGAGGGGGAAATCTAGCTCCATCGATTGGTCCAATCTTGGAAGAGATTTGCAGCCGCGGTTGGTGACATCTCCCCAAATTGGTTCTGATCTCCTTGTTTACAAGTTTAGCAGGGAGACTTTTCAAGGCCTCAATTGAATTCCGCTTATAAGGCTCTATTAAAACAGCCCTGCTGTAATTTATGACTAGGCTGTCTCTACTGTAAAAGAACAGAATGCTAATGATCTTAAAATCCTGGCTAGGTCTTCAGAACTACTGAGCATTACATCTCTCCTGGATATATATCGTAATATCCCTGTGGACTAAACTGTACATGGTGCAGGAAATCCACGATCAGTTCTCCCTAAAAGAGAACAATCTTATCCTGACATCAAAATACCAGGAAAGAGGGGAGGAACATACTGGGGAAGACACTCCTGCAAGTCTCCAGGAAATGTAAACAACCAAATAAGATAGAAGCAGATTGTATAAATGGGTTTACAGGACCATGGGAGACAGGGCTGACCTTAAGCCAATGTGGTCTACGTTGGTGGGTGAAGCGGCTGCTCATTGGGCCCCGCCTCCAAGTGTCATTGGGCCCCACCATCTGGCCCCACCTCCCAATGTCCCAAATGGGCCTCCCAGAAGCAATTGGCAGTGATGTCATCATGTCACCGCCTAGTATTTCAAGGTACCTCAAGCACTCTTCTAGCCATGGCTGTATGGTGAGTGGGGGGCTGGGGGAAGGGTGGAGGGGGCCCACAGGAAGACCCCATATTGAGCCCCACCTCTTCTGGTGGGAGCCCTGATGGAAAGGATAGCAAGCGTGTGCTGGCAAGCCTTGCCCCTATGCTCCCCAAAATTGATGAGCACAGTGTTTGTGTCCAGATAAATGCTATATCCATCGCTTTGAGAGACTCTCTGGAGACCTTCAAGCAGAGGCTTGACAGGTATATGCTGGAGATTCTCTAGGGGGATTTCCTGCTACAGACAGGGGGTGGACTAGATGATCTTGTAGGTCCCTTCCAATTCTATGATTCTGTGAGAACGCAGAGCTTGCTGGTATCCTCTCACTCTCTTATCACAATGTATCTCTATAGCCATTTTTTAAACACCTGCTGCATGAATGAGAATTCAGATATTAAAGGGCCAACAGGAACTGGTCTGAGAGCACATAATATAGCTACCTTGCTGAAGCTAAGCTGGTCTAGGAGCGGTAACTATGTGGATGGGTGACTGCCTGGGAAACCCAGATACTCTGCTCTCAGCTTCGTAATAGGGGAAAAAGGGGGTGCTAGCAATGTAATAAATGTAATTATGTAATAAGATCCAGGAAAACATACATACTATGCTAAGGAAAATCATTACATTTCACTTTTATTTATCTGGAGGTGGGAGGGGAAACACTGAAATCTATAGTATCATTAGCAGGGCTAGGAACCAGCACATGCGCACCATAGGGGTTCATTGCAGTTATTTGCCCCTATGAAGTTAAAACCCTATGAAGTTAAAACCTATTCCTAATAAGTTGCAGTGCAGACCTAGGCATTATACTATGGGGTTAAAAGGGCCAATGGGTTGATAGGGAAGAGCCATGCAATGGTGTAGCAAGCGAGGGGCAGGGGAGTGGCCCGCCCTGGGTACCAAGCCAGAAGGGGGTGTCTCAACATGTGAATGCGCATGCTGTGGACTGCAGCGTTTGGGGCTCTTCAGTCTAGAAAAAAGGCGCCTAAGGGGGGACATGATTGAGACATACAAAATAATGCATGGAAGGGATAGAGTGGATACAGGGATGTTCTTTTCCCTCTCTCAAAACACCAGAACCAGGGGGCATCTGCTAAAACTGAGGGTTGGGAGAGTTAAAACAGATAAAAGGAAGTACTTTTTTACCCAGGGGGTAGTTAATCTGTGGAACTTTGCCACAGGAGGTGGTGATGGCATCTGGTCTGGATGCCTTTAAGAGGGGATTGGACAGATTTCTGGAGAAAAATCCATCATGGGCTATCGGCCATAATGGATTGTGCAACCTCCTTACAAAGGTGGTGGACTACTTCAGAGTACCGGGTGCAAGGGAGTGGCAACAGGATGCAAGCGTCTTGTTGTCTTATGCCTCCCTGGGGCACCTGGTGGGGCCGCTGTGAGATACAGGAAGCTGGACTAGATGGGTCTTTGGCCTGATCCAGCAGGGCTCTTCTTATGTTCTTATGCGCACTCACAGAAGCGGCTGTAGTGATTTTTCAAGACGCTCCTCCTCGTGTTGGCTGAACACAACGAAAAGGAAACTGCCTCCTCTGGGAGAACCCGGAAGTGACATCACATGACATCATAGCATTGTGTGACATCACACTATCATGATGTTGCCACCCTATGCACCAGGGCCCCTGGCTACCCTGCTGGAGTCATGAAACATAGTAGCCAATGATATTCTTCCCTTGCTGCTAAATTTTTGAGAATTGGTATTTGTTTCCCACCAGACACAGAGCCTTTCTGTTTGTGTCTCTGGGGCTGTTCAATGACCTCCTTCAACAGATTTGGGCTGCAATTCTATGCACGTTTTCCTGGGAGTAAGCCCCACTGAGCACAATGAGATTTACTTCTGAGTAGACATGCACAAGCTTGTATTCTTAGTCATGGTCCTCTTTGGTCCTTTTTTTTTTTTTTTTTTTGGCAGTAACGCAACATCTTAAATTCATTCAGGCCCTTGGGAATTCAATGGAAGTATGTTTTTGAATTATTGCTTGCTCTGAATTGTCAACCCTTTACCTAGTTGTACATTGTTGGACTTCTATTTTGGAAGGAAAAAAAGTGAAACCATTCGATTGCCTGCAAACCACCTGCTGAGCACATTGTTCTTTGTTGTTGTTAAAGGGCAGTATATAAATCTGGAAATACATAACTATATTTGATTTTGAAAGCTCCTGAGTGAACTCCTGGCTGAACCTGAATTTTCCACATGCTTTTGAAATATTGTGAATTTTTTTATTTTTATTTTATTTTTGCTGCTACTGCTTGCATTGAGTTATAATAGTCTTCTGTTTTGTCTTTTTTTCCAAACTGATAACATTTTCAGTACTGGAAGCAGCTCTCTTGCTTAGTCAATCACCGTAGTTGCTTGTACATTTCCAGATGCAATTCAAGGTGCTGGTTCTAATCTTTGTTGAGAATAAAATGGCCAATATTATTGTGCCACTGTACAAATCGATGGTAAGGCCACATCTGGAGTACTGCATACAGTTCTGGTCACCACATCTCAAAAAGGATAGTGGAACTAGAAAAGGTGCAACGAAAATGAGCTGGGACACCTTCCTTAGGAGGAATAGCTACAGTGTTCGGAGCTTTTCAGGCTAGAAAAAAGGTCCTGGGCTTCTACGATAGGGAGGCTTCAACTGGGGGTGGGTGGGGGCACGTTAGAGACATACAAAATTATGCATTTGATGGATAGAGTGAAGAGAGGGATTCTCTTTTCCCTCTCTCACAACACCAGAACCAGGGGACATCCACTAAAACTGAGTATTGGGAGAGTTACTACAGATAAAAGGAAATATTTTTTTAAGCCCATGGGTAATTAATTTGTGGAACTCCTTGCCACAGGAGGTGGTGATGGTGTCTGATTAGGAAGGAAACAGCAGGATATAAATATTTCCTTTTTTGGGGAGGGGGAGACCTCTCTTCAAAGTATTGTTTATGCAGGAGGGTAGTTAAGCAAAGTCCCTAATCCATTATTGTGGCTTAAGCCCCTCCCCCATTTACACCCCAGTGTACCTTCCCGCAGCAATGAGCTTCCTCTGAGCTGACCGCATCCGCCACTGTTTCCCCAAGAATTTGTTTGCAATCTGTCGGCACTCGCTGTTTTCTTGGCAGGCTTGTGTGTGCCTTGCAGTATTTTTCACGCTCTATTGCTGGTTAATACCCCTGATACTGGGGAATTATTAATGGGAAGCCAGTTACAGCAAGCTGTTGTCTCACATCTGATGAATCACTTTGGATCCCAGCAGTATATTTCAGTAAACCTTTCCTTAAAACAAGAACAACAACAAAAGCACCTTTCCGTTCCACATTTAATTGATGGGGGCGAAGACAGTGAAACAGGAAAACAGAGCCGTGCGTATTTTTAATTTTCAAATCAGCAAATGGCTATTGATTTTCATTTTTTTTTAAAAAAGAGAGACACAAAATGTCTGAATCCCAACAACAAACCAACTAAATGTCTACTCTCACCCAAATTAACCCACAAGAACCAGCAATGGGATTCACAAATGACCTGGGGGAACGCTGGGCGGGACATACGCGTAATTGGCAGCCCGTGATTGGCGCCCATGATTGGCAGCCCATCTGTTCCGCCCCACCGCCGTCCCCACCGTCCGCGTGGGCTGGGCCCGCTGCCCCCAGTTGGCACGCCCCACCGCTGTGTGCCCAGGCACCCGGGGGGGCCCCCAAGCAAGCAGGCGCCCCCTCCGAGGCCTGGGTGGCCTGTGCGGTAGCGGGGAAGGCGGCGGGGCGGAATGAACAGGCAGCCAATCGCGCGGGAGTTCTGCGTACATCCCGCCCAGCGTTCCCCCAGGTCGTTTGTGAATCCCATTGCTGCCAAGAACTCATGAGAAATGTATAGGAAGAACAGATGGGGCATGCGCTGCGTCCTGCAGTGGGGAGGGTCAATCATGGAGGACTCCTCAAGCTAATGGAACATTTATTCTCTTATCTAGGGGCTGAATTGCAGCTGCAACGGTGCTGGAATGTTTGACAGGATTGGGCCCTTTGTTTTGTCGCTGTATCAATGACTGTCAGAGCACAGTCCTAACCTGGAGTTAAGCTGGCACAAGGGCCACCGTGAAGCGCGTTTGGATTACGCTCTGAGTCAGGGAGGATGGCGCACATCTGTAAGCGCTACACTCACTGTGACCTCTACACTCACCACCAGGTCCCACCAGGTGTGGGGCCCAATTTGGCCAAATTAGTCAAATTGCCCTAAGGCCAGCCCTGCATACAAACACATCCAATCAATTAGGGCCAATCCTAACCTGAGTTAGGCCGGCACAGTTAGGCCAGCAAAGTTTGGCCAGCATAAGGGCCACCGTCAAGTATGTCTGGACCACTCTCGGAGTCAGAGAAGCCAGCACACAGACGTGAGCCATCCTCCCTGACTCAGAGAGTGGTCCAAACGCGCTTTATGGTGGCCCTGGTGCTGGCCTAACTGCTAGCCTAACTCCAGGTTAGGGTTGTGCTCTTAATCAATCAATGAAAACGACAGTCCTATACACATTTAAGTGTGTGAGAGTCCCAAAGGAAACAGGGAAGTGTACAGCTCGGCAGAGAACAGCCAAAGCTCCATGCCACAGATCTCAATTTGGAGGTTTTCCTAACACCTTCTGCTTCTGCCAGGTGGGAAATAATCGCACAGGCCAAACCAGACCTCTTTAGGACCATTGAAAACACAGCTGAGTTATTGCTTCTGCTTGACATACAGAGTGGCATAAACAGTCTCTGCAGCCAGTCGCCGGCTGTCCTTCCTGGATGGATTTATAGGCGAGAGGCTGAGAGAGCTTCCTCTGTGACTCCTTAGAAAAAATGGCCCAGCTCATCTTGGTCGGACCTGGTGGGAGCAGATAAGCACCTTCTGCGTGTAATTTATTAAGACTGAGGGGGAAAAACAACTTAATCAAGCCCAGGTCAGGGCAGAAAAGACAGGCGTTGGAGAATGTTGCTTCATTTTGCAGCCGTTTATGACCCTGAATGTCTGAGTCAGGGTTCAGCTTATACACAGACACGATGGCTGCCTCTGAACGAGTGGCATCCAAGCTACACTTATTTCTTGCATTAATATGTAAAGCAGTGGTTCCCAAACTGTGGGTCAGGACCCACCAGTGGGTCGTGAGCCAGTTTCAGGTGAGCCGTGAAGCATCGAGGGCAGCCATATTGAAAATATGGGAAGATGGGATGCTGGAAAGGGGGAGGAGTTGTGTGGTTCTTTTGCTTGTGTCAAGGCTTTAAATAGGCTTTTTTTCCCTTTCTGATTCACTTTGCTGTTGGAAAATGGCTGAGAAATAACCCAACTTCTTGCTGCATTATCAGGAAAGCAGCAGGCTCTAGCATCATAATGATGGCACTTCCAGCCATGACATCACTTCTGGTGGGTCCCGGACAGATTATCATTCTAAAAAGTGGGTCCTGGTGCTAAAAAGTTTGAGAACCACTGGAGTAGTCTGTTCCATAAGCATTTGCTACATGTGCTCTGTCCCAACATTGGATCGTGATTCCAGACCCTTGGCATCCATTCTTTCTCCATCTTTAATTTGGGTTCATCACATCCATTCAACGTCTGCAGGGTTTGACAGGTGGATGAAAATGTTATGCGCCACATAAGATCTGGTTTCACCTGCAGCGTGGCACCCCCAGATGTTATTGTCACACTTCAAGATCCAGTAAATCCACTTCATTTATCTCTTTCTTGCGCTGCGGCAAGGGGACAAATTGAGTGGGTTTGCTGCTGCCTGGGCTTGTTATCGGCGAGCGGCTCGGCAGGCTCAAAGAATGTGTTCAGCACAGTTCATCACTGCTCTTTAACGACTAAGAGCACAAGTGGAGATGAAACGGCCTATGAGGCATTCAGGATAATATGAGGTGATGTCAGTAGCAGACAGCAGCACAACAGAAGAATCTGAAAAGGTAACAAGGGACATCTTGCAAAGTGTATTCAACTTTGCAGCACAAAATCGAAACTTCTGATTTTTTTAACTTGCTTCTGCCTCCACTGCTAAGGGCTCAGTCCTAACCTAGAGTTGGGCCAGCACAGTTAAGCCAGCAAGTTTGGCTGGCACAAGGGCCACTGTAGCATGTGTTTGGACCACTCTCAGAGTCAGGGAGGATGGCACATGTCTGTGTGCTGGCCTCTCTGACTCTGAGAGTGGTCCAAACATACTTTACGGTGGCCCTTGACTTGGCTGGCTTAACTGTGCCAGCCTAACTCCAAGTTAGGATTGCCCTCTAATAGGCGCCCCAGTATCCATGGTATCCGTGGATAATTGAAACAGTGGATACCAAATGAGTGGATACCGGGCATGCCTGTACTCCAAAATCCAGATTAATCAGAAATCTAGACACCATCCCATCCCAAGCAGTCCAGATAAGGGATACTCAACCTGTATATCATTTTGTCTTTCTGGGGGATTGTTGCTTGTGCAAAGCCAATACATCCAATTTCTGTCTTTCTCCCTCTAGTATGTTCCATTACTTCCATATCCAAAAAAGACCTTGCCCTTCTGGAAATATGCCACCAAGATCCACATGCTCCAGCCTGCTCCTTGCTCTCCCCTGTCCCAAACCTTCTCTGAAGATCCCAGTCTGCCCGCCATTGTCACGTACCTGGGCTGTCGGAGCATCCAGGCAGTACCACTTGCCAGTTCCACCAGTGGCTCCATCAGGTGCAAAGGCATTGTGGCTTTTAGGGCCCTTTAATGGGATCAACCTCTGTAGGCTTTTGAGAGAACTGGACTGTAATCAGTGATGTCATCCGGGCGCACCAGGAACCGGAACGCCCGGATGATTGGCAGCCCTCCGCCCCTATGGCGGAGGGCAGCCACACCTCCCTGCGCCTCCCTGCGTCTGGAATCACTCCATTTCAGAGTGATTCGGATGCACGGGAGGGCGGGAGGGCCCAGGAACAGCTTGCCCGTCCTCGGGAGAGGTGGCGCGGCCCGGGCCCATCCATGGAACAAGCGGAACGCCGAATCGGCCCGTTCCGCCCGGATGCCACCGCTGACTGTAATGTAACCAATTTGTTGATTAAGCATTAGACTCTTATTTAATCTTCAGCATTCTATTCCTGCTTTAGGGTTGGCACAGAAAAAAAAAGAAGTGAAATTCCCAGTGAATTTCAGGTTCCTCCCAAAGAGAAATATATGAGAATTTTCAACGGAAGGCCAGTGAGCTTCTCTAAGACATTTCACAGGGGGGTCAGTGTCTCACGTGTGTCTCAAATGTCCTTTGGGGCAGTGAAATTTGGGAAATTGCCCACAATCTGCAACTGACCTCATTTAACATATTTAAAAATGGGGAACAACGCACGTGCCTGGAATAATAATAAAAAAAGTCTTGAAAATAAGCCTTGGTTTGACCATTCTTAGCCCAGCTGCATTTTAAATGCAGATGAGCACATCACGTCCTCCTGAGGTTTCCAGGTGGAATAATAATCTGAACGTTTTGAGGCACTTATCGGAGCTGAGCTGGAACATTTTTTAAGGATTCACTTATATCCCTATCTTATATGTCTGAGGTGGATGAATCCGGCTCTCTCTGGCTGAAAACCTGTTCAGTTGAGAAGCTTTACAGTTGAGAAAATGACACAGGTCATTTTCTCCTTTTCCAGCAAAAAAAAAAAAAAAAAAAAAAAAGTCTTCAATTTTAAGCTTTTACATTTTGAGAAAATGGCTTTGAGGTCACTGACTGTGGTAAAGCCCTTCTGAGAACATCTAGTTCAAGGATATCAGCGGCAAAAGTCCTCTCTTCAACAAAATAAGCCATCGAGAGATTGTCAAAATGGCCGTTTTGTCGGCTCTTCAGAAACAGAAAGAGGGTATAATTTTCAATGTAGATGAACCAAGGTTACTTTGCAGGCTTTTGGGCTGCCTTCAATCTGACATGCTTTCCTTAGCAAAATGAGAGAGAGGACCAAAGTTCCAGTGTGAGCTGAAGGCAAAGTCGAAACAAAGAGAGATCACTTGAAACATCACGTCTTCACTTTATGGTCAGACATGCAAGAGAGAAGAACATCCCTGGACAAGAAAGTCTCAAAGTTTGTCTCCCTTCCTTAGATCTGATATTCAGGCTGCGTTTTTTTTGGGGGGTGGGGATGGGGTGGGGTGGGGGGAGCATACCTTAAAAAGAAGGATGAATGTTCCTATATTTCCATTGTTAGAAACCTAAAGGAATTTAAACAGACCCTCCGTTAATCAATACCTCTCCACTGATCTGCCGGTTAGTGCTTTCATTCATATAAAAAAATGCATCAAGTCAACTCAGCAGAGTTTGGACAATACAAGAACTGAGATGGGAATGGAGTCTGCACAGGCCATGTACTTGGCTTTGACTAGTTGGATTGCTGTGACTGCTTTTCAGAGTGCGATCTAGCACAAGGGACACCATAATGTATGTTTGGGCCACTCTTGGAGTCAGAGAGGCCAGCACACAGACATGCACCATCCTCCCTGACTCAAAGAGTGGCCCAAACACACTTTACAGTGTCCCTTGTGCCTGCCAAACTCTAGGGTAGGATTGCGCTCTCAATCTGCTCACCAATGAAGAGGTGATGACCCCTTTGATTGGACCATGGGTCCATCTGACCCAGTATCCTGCTTCTAACACAGGCCCGTTGTAATGTAGAATCTTACCCCTGTACCCGCCAAAAAACACACCAGACTTCAGCTTTTGGGATGGGCCACTTTGTTAAATCCTAAACAAATAAAAGCGTGATGCAACAGGGCAGGGTGGAGTGAAGCATTTTAAGCCCCACCCTCCACATGTGGGGTTTCTAAAGGGGAAAACGGGCCTAGCCATCTGCACCCCCCTGCTTATGGGCGAAAACATCTGACTCCAGGCCATATTTAGTGCACGTATGGTAATCTTACCCTTTCCCTGTCACCCCTTACAGGTCAAGGCAGCCGAACTGCCAGCCGCCCGCCCCCCAGCCCCTGTAGGGGCTTGCAAGTCCAGCCAAGGCATTTGCCAGCGCAGCCTCATCGAACCGGTTCGGCATCATCCGAGCGGTCCTGGCTTGCACCTTAACTTTGCCGCCTTGGATGTACACCTGGAAGTCCTACCTACCCTAACCCCACACACTTCATGCACCAATTTAATAAGCCTGAAAATGGGTACCCTAACTTGCCCCACCCAGGTAGGCGAAAAAACTGTCAACCACAGCAAATCAGGACGACAGCAAAAAGTTCCTTCCCGGTCCTACAATGAGCAACTGCTTAAGGGAGGGAGAGAGGGGTCGCTGCTTGGAGCCGGAATGAGCTCCAACGGGCCTGCGCGAGCTCACCGCCCCACCTCCCATGGCTCAAAACAGCCAATGGGAGGAAGCAGCCTCAGCCTGGCGCACGTGTTGGGGCTGGGTAAACCCCGTTAGTGCGCACAAGGCGCCAATGGCCCTTTTGGGCCGGTGGTTTGCACTCTCCGGCTTTGGCTAGACTTCTCACTAGACTCTTTTCCTGTGCTGATATGGTCTTATCTCTCCCTTCCTGTCCAAAACCAGTTGCTCCTCCTGTTTTATGTGGCAGTGTATCAAAACACTTTGTGCAACTCAGCTCTGCTGTGCATGAGTGTGTTTTTCCCCCAGGTCTGCGGACATGTTGTTCCAACCTGGAGTGCCTCACCATGAGAGGCACCAGTGCAAAGACCAGGAGGCTGCTGGATTGTGTCATGGCTCTTGACCTTGACTGTCAGGCAGTTCACACATTAGGCTGTCCCCAGATGCCGAATGTTTGTACCCAGGGGCAGCTGTCCGCCTGGGTGCATGTTTCCATACGAATGACTGTAACGGGGTTAATCAACAATCTGCGTTAGCAAGTGTGGTACTCATGTGCTGTTTAAGAAGTGGTCAGCACTAGCCAGTAGTGTAACTGGGAGGTTGTAACCCAGGACAGGGTGATATGATGCATCGATGTGTCACCCTCCGCCAGAGCCATAACTGGCTCATAGCACGCTGGGGTCAGGGCAACATCACATTACCGCGCCCCTAGCGCTGACACCCCACTACCTGCGCCACGCCACCACACTCCCAGCATCTGGAAACACTCCATTTAAGAGAATACCAGACACAAGTGAGGGCTGGTGAGCCAAGAAGTGCACTGCTTTTTGCCCGCCGCAACTGGAGTCCACTTCACCCGTCTCCCCTTGTGGCACCATTAATACGCCTCTGCCCCTGTGCCTTTGCAGACAGCTCCATATATGCACAGCCCTGGCCTGGGAATCAGCTCCATTTGGAGCTGTACAGGAGTCAGGGCAGGTGCGAGGGCCCATTTCGCAGTGCTTCTGCACGCTGAAAGGTAGGTGCTCCCTCCGCCCTGCCAGTAGAGGTTGCAGAAAACCACCACTCCTCTGTGTGGGACAATGGATCCTCAACTCCAGCTTAGCTATGCTACTGGCCCTCATGAAGCAACTTCTGGATTTGAAGAAGAGTGGTGTAAAGAGTCAAAGGCAGCAATGGGATCTACAAACGACCTGGGGGAACGGAGGGCGGGACTTAGGTGGGACTACCATTTGATTGGCAGCCCCCACCCTTCCCCCCCAAGGCGAGCAGGTGCCCCCTCCGAGGCCAGGGATGGCCGCGGGGTGAGCGGAATGAAAGCGGAAGTGCACGGATGGGCTGCCAATCAAACGGTAGTCCCGTCTAAGTCCCGCCCTCCGTTCCCCCAAGTCATTTGTAGATCCCATCACTGGTCAAAGGCCATTCGAAGGTGAGCATGTGTTCCCCTGAAACAACCTGGAGGCTGATGTTTCACCTGGATCTGTGACAGTTAGCTCTGCACAGAGTCCCTTCCAGTCTTGATGCAAAGATGCCGTCACCGATGTAGATGAATATTGCCGTTCTTCCCCTATTTCCAGCTCCACACCGATGACTCAGTTTGTGTCTATGAGAAGACAACTGGTCCATTAGCAAACAGCCATCCTTTGCGAGGACAAAGCTTTTTGCGAGAGCTGCTCCTTAGCAAAGCCATTGTGCTGGCAAACAGAAAAGCCATCAGGCTGTTTCGGATGGCAGATCTCCAGCAGCGAGATGCCGGGCACAAAGCAAATTGCAATGTACATCCACACCCAGGAAGGTGAAAGGCAAAGTATACCTTCCAGCCCCCCCATTACTCCTAATTTTCAGGGTTGGGAATAGCTGAAATGATAGCTCTAGATATTCCTCTATTCTGTTTGTCAGAGCATGCTATTTGGGGGGCAATTGTGCAGTGCACATAGTAGTTTATTCTCTCCAGACGGATGGGTCACAATGCCCAAGATGTATAAATTCTTCAAAGGGGGATAAAAAAAATAAGGTGAGGTACAGAATTCTAAAAGAAAATGGAAAGAGAAAATTGGAAAGGAAACTCCAACATGGCTGTGAATGAAGCCTGATCACTCCCACTGGTTTTCATTAGTAAGTTTAGGAAGGAGACAATTTGTCCCATTCCATCAATGTATCGTTCTTCTAGTTCAGTGATTCCCAAGCTGTGGGTCAGGGCCCTGTGTTGGAAAAGACAGGAGACACCCTGAGGATAGGGAGTGGTATCAGCAATGGCCCCTTGTCCCAGCTAAACCAGTGATTATAGGGTTAATCCCAGAAGGTTTTGCAAGCCTCGGGAGCACAGCTGTAGGCTGCTGAGGCTCTGGCTATGAAGGGAGGCCAGCACAGGTGCAGATGGGAGTGGCTGATGTTAGAGTCTGCCCAGCAACAGACACGGATTGGCTGGCCTCAGTATAAAGCTGGAGGCAGGAGCTGGAGAAAGGGATCTGGGATGGGACCTGGGAAGGTCCTAGGAAGGCACCTGGGCTGGTGCTGGAAGGGAGAAACTGGATAGGTACTGGAGGATGGTACCTGAGATGGAGTGCCTGCCTGCCTGCCTGGTAGAAGGACTGAAGGAAGGACAGTTGGACTGGCTAAGGTAAGCTAATTGTGGGGAATGACTATGGGGAACAGTTGTTTGGCTGCCACGCCCCTGGAGCCACCAGTGGAGGAGGCAGTTGTAGCTGGGACAAGCTGACTGCCTATTGTTTGGTGGAGGGGTATTTTGAGCGAAGCCAGTGATGAGGGCAGTCTGGAGGAGGCTGATCCCAAACAAAAGCTGATCCCAAACAAAAGCTGCTGGAAGAGAGGAGGCCCAGTGGGCGACTGAACCTCCTCCCTCTTGCCTATCTCTGAGGCTGCTCTGTGGGGAAACTAGTTGGCCTAATGTGGGCATTGAGGTCCTTGGGGAGGCCCGGCAGGGTATTTGGCGGAACACTTGTCTTCCCTAACTTTAAGTTCTCTGTTGCAGGATGGGATTTGGCGGAACAGGCCCACCAGTGGGTCACGAGCTAATTTCAAGTGGGTCGTGAAGCACCTTAAGCAGCCATATTGAAAATCTGGGAAGATGGTACAATGGAAAGTGGGAGGACTGTCAGGTTGTTTTGCTTGTGTTGAGATTGTCAATAGGCTTTTTTCTTTCTGATTTACTTTGCTAGTGGAAAATGGCTGAGAAATAACCCAGCTTATGGCTGCATTCTCAGGCTCTGGCATCACAGTGACGGCACTTCCAGCCATGACATCACTGCAGGTGGGTCCCACACTGACTGTCATTTTAAAAAGTGGGTCCTGGAGCAAAAAGGTTTGAGAACCACTGCTCCACGACGTCAAGGTTCCTTGCAGGTTTGACGTGCCGCTTCCAGAACATGACTCAGCCTTTGTCAGGGCTCCTCCTGCTGTCAGGAGCCGATCCAACAAGCAAGCCAGAGAGGGGAGGGTGGCTTCTGACTTGTGCAGCTTTTCCTTTAGCTCTTGCTCGGGAGAGAAACTTGCAGTCCCTAATAGCTCCTTCTTTTAAAGGCACTGAGGCCAAACGCTTGCCACCTCCTGTGGCAAGGAGTTCCACAGATGAATTACCTGCTGGGTAAAAGAAAGTATTTTTTTTATTGGTTCTAACGCCCCTGGTTCTGATGTTGTGAGAGAGGGAAAAAGACTTCTCTCTGTATCCATCCATCCCATGCATACTTTTATATGTCTCCCCTCAGGTGCCTTTTTTTCTAGACTGAGCCCTTTTTACTAAACTATCCTGAGCTTGACTGGTCAATCAAGACAGGAGTGGGGCAAGTGGGCAAAGGAGGGGACCATGGCCTTTCACAGTCTCCCACCGCCCCATGGACATCTAGATGGGGAAAGACACCACAGAGCCCCACAGAGGTGCCCCATCTGTCTTCTGGTAGATTGCAAGCTTTTCCTTGCTTCTGCAATGAAAGCAATTGTTTACTTTTCTTCCCCATCCGTTTCATCCTAAGCAGCCTCTCGAAAAATTCCACACCACTGGAGACAAGCCTTGTACCAGACTGAAAGATAATACAAGTATGATGACTGGAAGCCAACGACTGCTTAAGAGCGAGAGGTACAAGGCGGAGGAGGAGAGACGCATAAACAGCCTTTTGAAAGCCATTCATCTCTTGTTCTTCGGCAGACCTAAGAAGCTGAACAGACAATTAACTGCTGCAGTGGCCCATGGCTTCCTTCGAGATGCACCTCAAGTCGTCACAAAACACCCCATTTCATTATGAAAGAGCACCGATGCCATCATTTGGGGCTGATCTTTTCAGCATGACCTTTGAGTACCCAGGCTGCCAGCCAACCATCGCTCCACCAAATGAACGCTTAGCACAGCAAGAGACGTTATAATTGAAACAAGACACGGAGCAGTGCTGTCGAAACGGAGACGGGGCTTTCATATTAAAACGCTAACCTGCATTGATTTACGGCGCTCGCCTATCTAGCTATTGTGATAATGAACTGACAGGGGAGCCTTTGAAGACTAGTTGGGACAACAAATAGCCTGCGAATGGGCCTCGCTGCCAGGCTTCCCTGAAATACATCCTTGTGTGTTTTGTTGTGAGTGGAGATGGGCACATTTCCGCCCCCTCACCCCGTTCCAGTCTTATATTGTTCCATCGGTTTGCTCTGCTCCCCATTCCACATGATTTGAATTGTCGTTTCATTGGGAGAATGGCTAAAATGAATTCCACAATTAGAGCATGGCATTTGCTTTCAGTTCAGAGAATCATAGACACATAGAGTTGGGAGGAACCTACAAGGTCATCTAGTCCTGCCTTAGTATAAAGTGGGAGGCAGGAGCTGCAGACAGGCACCCTGGGTAGGTGCTGGATGGGAGCACCAGGTAGGTGCTGGACGGACGGATTGCTGGACTGTCTGCCTGAAGGACTGTTGGATGGACTGGCTGAAAGACTGGATAAGGTAAGTCTTTGTGGGGAATAACCATTGTGGGGCATAACCATTGGGAATTGTTGCATGTCTGCCATGCCCCTGGAGCCACCAAGTGGAGGAGGCAGTTATGGCTTGGGCAAGCTGACTGCCTATTGTTTGTTGGTGGGGTTTGTTGGTGTTAGACTAGTTTGGAGCTAAGCCAGTGATGAGGGCAGTGGGGAGGAGGCTGGCCAGCTGGTGATCCCAAGCAAAGCTGCTGGAAGAGAGGAGGCTCAGCGGGTGAATGAACCCCCTCCCTCTTGCCTATCTCTGAGGCCGCTCTGGAGGGGAAACTAGTGAGCCTAGTGTGGGCTTCGAGGCCCTTGGGGAGGCCCAGCAGGGAATTTGGCAGAACAACTGCCCTTATCATCAAGAAGGTGTTCCTGATGTCCGACCAGAATCTCCTCTCTTGCACTTTGTACCCATTGGACCTAGTTCTACTGTCAAAGGCAGGTGAGACCACATCTTCCATGTCTGGATGTTTTGCTCCATCTGCATTAGAGAGGCACACATGAACCTGGGTGAAACCCTGCAAAAAAGCCTCCTTGATGTGAGCCGGCATGCAGGAATGTGAAGATTCATTGTATGCGGTGCATTGCTTATTTCCATTGGTGTTCCTGAACATGAATGAAACACCACAGGAACAAAAATTGGTATAGCCATACGTATGCTTTTACTTGGAAAGGGTGGGGTATATGTTCTCAAATAGTGTAAACAAAATAAAATCATTTCAAGGTTGCTTTATTTGCAGTGTTTTATCAATATGCATGTGCACATCAGTAATAAAGAGTGGAGAGAAAAGATGTCAATGAACTGAGGGAAGCAAGTCACTGCCCCAGGCGGTAGAGCAGTGCATTACACTTCTGGTTGGACAGCACTGGGGTGCACTAAAACACCTTCCACAAGTTTCATGGTGGATGCCTCGCAGTGATGTCATCTGGTAATGAAGAACGGGAATGCTGGGCGGGACTTACGCGTGACTGGCAGCCCGTCCGTTCCGTTCTGCGGCTGCCCTGGCCTGGGGGGGACTGCCCCCAGTTGGCATGCCCCACCGCTGCTTGCCCAGGTACCCGGCGCGCCCCCACCCACCCACCCCGGCGAGCAGGTGCTCCGCCGAGGCCAGTGCAGCCGCGGAACGGAACAGGCGGGCAGCCAATCACGCATAAGTCCCGCCCAGCGTTCCCGTTCTTCATTACCAGATGACATCACTGATGCCACGCCTATTTTTATCTGCAGTGCTCATCATGCACATTATCAACCTTTGAAAACAAATGAATACTTTTCATCACAATTTGACAGTTTTTTAAAAATTAAATGACAAAAAACACTTCTACAGAAGTTTGCAAAGTGTGTGCGTGTGTGCGTGCATGCGTGTGTGTGTGTGTGAACCTCTGTCCCAGCATCCCTCCACTGCAACAAAGGATGTGAAATGGATGTTTGCCATGCTCCATCCTATAATAACCTTTTTAAAAAACAAACGTTTCCTTTAAGTTGTTCCAAACGGTCTGTGAAAACAACAATGTATGGTGTGTTGTGTGTACGCAGCATAATGATGTAAACAGACAATATCCTTATGAATATTTACACAAACAGAGTAAATCTGGTCCGTGCTGCTCACATCTACAGTGGAGTTCCATTATCCAGGATGGTCTGTTCTGGGAATTCTGCCACCAAACCGTCTTTCATCTTATCATAAATTCAAATGAGCATTGAATGGATGGACTCTTTTTATCAGACACAATCATGACGGTGGCTGAAAGCTCAATGGCGCATTCAGCAGCAACTTAGAGAGGAAGGAACAGGGCATCTCTGCATCCATTATGAGTATCGTGGGGTTCTAATTTAAACTGCGGATGGCTGAATTACTTTGCACACCATCTGAATAGTCATAAGGCAATGTGAGGTCTTATATTCCCCAGGACATTTATCTCTTACTTGGAGAACCCCCTTCTCCTGCTAACTGGACAAGAGGCACTTTTTCCAGTGGTGTTCCTCTTATATTTAGCAGGGGAAGAGTAACTGTCCCTCTTCACCCCTGCGCAGTCTTTCTAGTGGCTGTTGCTGGTGGTCTGCCTTTTTAAAGATTGTGAGCCCTTTTGGGACAGGGAGCCATTTAACTTTATTATTACTATTTGCCTGTAAACCGCTTTGTAAACTTCGTGTTGAAAAGCGGTATATAAGTACCTGTTGATTGATTGATTGATTGATTGCCCCCAGCCCACAGCAAAAAGCTATGCAAAGCTGGACAAACGTGTGTGCATCAACACAGGCTGATGTTCAAAGACACCAGGACAGACCAGGAGGCTGCAAGCATCAACTTGCTCGAACAGGGCACTGAACAATGCACTCTGAACACAATGCACACTGGACACTCTGTCATCAGGCCCAATGGGAAAGTGGAAGTGGGAGTTCATGGGGCACCAGGTTGTGTTCTGGTTCTTTCCCTGTTTTCAATTCTTCCTTACATTCCCTGCTCCGAACCACACTTATTGATGCCTTTTTGATTCTGCTTTCATTTAATTCTTAAGTGGAGATTCTTTTTTACGACATTGGGTTGTTAGCTGCCCTGATGGACCCTTCAATGGGATGAAAGATGCAGGATATCAACATTGTTAAATAAGCAAACAACTTGGCATTTGGGAAAGTGCAGGCTGCGAGTACTCATGACTGATGCTCTGATGCCAAGTGTCATTTTATCGCCTGTGCTCCCCTCCTTCTCTCATTTAATCCGCCACTGAACTGAGAGCCAGGCAGTAAAAGTGGAAGATCAACGGCATTTTTAGAAAAGGAAGCCTGTTGGATTATACTGCCATTTTTCTGTTTGCCCCTATAATTCGTGACATTATATTATTGCACTCTACAATAATGCTGAAAATACCAGCCACGGTGAACTTTGAAAGCTGTGTGGGTTGACTGGAAACCCTTCCTTGCAGTACAAGGTCTAAATCCACAAAGGTTATTCTCGATTGTTCATTTACCTGTTTTACAGGATGTGTGACAACTGCTGGTCATTTTCACCTGACCCCGAGAAAAGCAACAAATCTGGTTTCTGTTGGCCAACTCCCAAAGACAAAATCAAGTGCCTGCGTGCCAAACCTGCACAGCTGTAGCAGCTGCCATTGAGTCATCTGCAAGCATGCCAACTGCAAGCTGTTCCACATGGAGGAAATGGGATTGACTGGAGCCAATATTTAATGCATGGGGATGAAACCAGCTTTTCTACTGCGGTGTTCGGTTATTTTTTCTTCCTCTGATGTATGTAAAAGGATACGTTGCAAAAATAGCTGGGGGTCAAGGAGGTTTCATCTAGACTAGGCTTTGTCCTGATATTAAATTAGACAATGAAGGGCTGACCTTAGCAACTGTGAGACCCACTCAGAAACATTTTTTGCAGGGGACCTATGTTCAGAGGTTTGTAGGTTCTTGGAAATATAATTTACTATAGACTTTAGATATCTATGGTAGAATGGAAAGAAATCAAAATGTGCACTTAAAAAGTGCATGTGAATTAATGGACCCAAATGGATCTAAGCTCATTTAATGTAAAGTTTCTTATATGTCAACCTACTAGTGGAGTCCATTGGCCTAATGACGGCCCTGAGACCACAAGTCTCACAGGTGCAGCATCAATTTGAACACAGGTGGTTCCTTTGCAGAGTTGGGCTTAGCTGATGATCTCAGCTCCAGCCTAGAGTCAACGTCTGGGTCTGATACTAGTCCAACTAGCTCTTACTCATCAGGAATTGAATCCAACCATCACCACCCTCTAACCAACATCTAACCACATCTAACACCACATCTAACCAACACCACCCTCTTCCTTCCTGACCAATAAATGAGCTGTGCCTTTGCCAATGGCCATTACACAGGATCCTAGCACTTGAGATAGGCTTCCCCATGCATGCATGTTATCACATAATGGAAAAAAAGCACACTTGGTAAACAGTGGGAGGTGAAATCAATTTTGGCACTGAGTTCCACTGTAGGACCATCTCCACACCCAACATGGCCTGACTACACCATAGGAACCTGTCCAAACTTTATGATCAGCTCCCAAGCCCTGTTCTCAAGCCCATCATGGACATCACCCCAATCAACAGGAACTAGGCCTAGTGGTGGTAGCAGGTGTGTGTGTGTGTGTGTGTGTTCGAATCATTGAGTGGTTTTAACTTGCAACATGAAATGTACATCTTCAAAATAACAATAATAATTGGGCACCACACAAAGTTCTCCCATACCTTTCTGTGTTCCACCCCTATTATTTATCTTCCACATTTTTATTCTGCCCTTCTGCCAAGGAGCTCAGGGTGGTGTATCCCGTTCCTCCCCATCCTTTCTCCACACAACAACCCTGTGAAGTAGGTCAAGCTGGGAGATTGTGACTGGCCCAAGGTCCCCCAGGAAGCTTGGTGGACCGAGCAGGGATTTGAACCTGGATCTTCCAGATCCGCGTCCATCTCCCAAACCACTTCACCAGTTACCCGCTAATTTCAGATCTCAAGGAGCAGCAACCCTAGTAGCTCCAGCTGCCACTTTTCATTTTCCCCGGACAAGACTTTTTGCTTCTGGTCTTACTCACTACTAACATCTTCCCTCACCTTTCTAGCAAATTCTTCCAGGGAGCTCTACTGCGAGGTTCCCACAGAATTACTTAAAGGAACACCAGCGGTCGACTTGTGGGAGGAATCATTTGGCTTTCCCAGTCTCTCATTTAATGTTAAGCAGAGCTAAACTGCTCCCCTCCCCCAGCATCCATTGGGTCGACTTCCTCTGACTTTGCAATTTTACCCAGGGAGCTGCTTGCCTTGCGCCATTGATCGCGGAGCTTTGGTCTCAGTGGAAATCTGGGTTGGAAAATCAATGGCTCCGTAGGGACTCAAAAGTATTTCAACTCACCCTGGAATCTGCACTAATCTCTTTTTTTCTTTTCCCAAGGAGGAGGGGGGGGGAAGACATGCTACGTTCCTCATCAGCCCAATGATTAAAGGGCTCCAATTTCCATTCTTGAAATCCCTTTTAATATAGAGTTTGACTCTTACAATATTGGCGCTGGGGCACCGTCTGCAGAGAAAATGGGGATCTAACAGAAAAATCCGGAAGCCTGACTCCATGGGAAAGCGCCGACTGAGTCCCCACGTCGCAATCGGGGTCCTTTCCAGCACTGTGTATTGCTTTCCATTTACTTTGTAGTCAAGGCACACGAGGAGTGCTTTGAAGGAAGTTTACTGTACCTCTGCTAGTTGGTGACTGTAATTTGCTGGCTTTCACTCAAAAAATAAATCAGTTGGGCATCTTTGGAGAGCTGGGGGACGTCAGAAGTCCCCTGCACAAAGGCAGCGGGGCCTGGAGAGTTCCACTGAAGGAAATGAGAAACGGCATATCCTTGGGGGAGGAAGTCTTTGCTTACCACAACTGAAAATATACCCCAGACTAGCCTCAGCATTTCAGGACCAGGGCAAAACAGCTGAGAAAACACAACCAGTTTCACCATCAACCATCTCATCTATGAATGGATGAAGAGCAGTAATGGCATCTAAATGATTTAGCAACAGGTACTCACTTTTGATTGGCACTTGTGTCGGGGCCCACCCACCAGAAGTGAGGTCATAGCCGGAACCCAGGAACTGCCCCCAGGAACCGCTGCACCTCCTCGGTAGGCCACGTGGCGGCCCGGGAGAAGGCCCGGGAATCCCGGGCCTTCCCCGGAGCCACCGTGCAGGCTACCGATTCCCCCCCAGGAACCACCGCGCCTCCTCAGGAGGGAGCCCCAGGCAGCCTACCTGCTCACGCTGCTGCTGCTGCCGGTCTCCCTCGCTCCGCTGCCTGCCTGCCTGGCTCTGAGAACATGCAAGCAACTCAAATGTGCAGGCAACTCAAACGTTGCAGGAGGCGGAGTGGAGCGCCGACGGAGTCGACGAGTGGGCGGGCGAATGGGCAAGGCCAGCCCTAATCCTAGAAGGGTACTTGCGTACCCCCGTGTACCCGCTACATGACATGTCTGATGAAGAGCCAGCCAACAGCTTGATGGGCTGAATGTAATTTCAAACAGCTCTGTTATGGATGCAGTGATCAAGAATAATTCCTGGCCACATCCAAACTAGAACCCCTGGGAAGAGAAGAGGGACTCCCATCTCCTCTCCTAGCAAATCCTAGGATCAAGGGGAGCCATGGTAGCCTGTCTGAAGCCAGTACCCCAAAGTGAGGAGACCCAATTCTGAATTCAGATGCCTGGTCATGGTCTTTAAAGCCCTCGACGACTCAGAGCCAGGGTAGCTGAGAGACTGCCTACTACTATACAATCTGGCTCATCCTCTCCAGTCATCAGAGAAGGCCCGGAGAAGGGCGCCATCACAGGGAGGTGGGAGGGATGGCAGCAATGAACAGGGCCTTCTCAGAAGTGGCACCAACTTCATGGGATTCCCTCCCTCTCATTTTATGAACTGCTCCCTTCTTGGAGGCTTTCCAACAGGGCCTAAAGACACTGTTATTTAGATCAGACTTCTAAGTCCAGGTCTCTTTTTAATATTGGATATTGTGGAGTTTTCTTTTTTAAATTTAACTTAGACTGCTGATTTTTTTTATGATCTCCTCTTGCTCTTAATGTAATTTTTAAATGCCGCCTTATTTTTTGTAGGTTTTAAATTGTTTTTACTCTGTTTTTATGTTGTCAGCCACTCAGAAAGCCCTTTGGGGAGATTTAGCAGGCATAACTCTGGTAAGTAAAATAAATAAATGGTATTCAATAGACAGTCTCCTCCCATTTGAACCTAATGGGGCTGATTGTTTCTTGCTCCTATTGTCAATTCTTTCACCGTGGGAAAGCAAGTTCAGGGAGGAGACACAGTGATACAACCACGACATAGGTCAGTGATAGCCCAGGACTTACTTTTTTAGAATGACAAATCTGTCCAGGAAACCCCAGAAGTGATGTCATGAACCTGGAAGTGATGTCATGGCCCCAAGTGCCATCACTGTGACGCCAGACCCTGCTGCTTTCCTGAGAATGCAGCAATCAGTTGGGCTATTTCTCAGCCATTTCCCAAAAGCAAAGTGAGACGGACAAGAAAAAGCCTATTTACAACCTTGACACAAGCAAAACAACCACACAGCCCTCCCCACTTTCCAGTGTCCCGTCTTCTCCTATTTTCAGAGATCACTGCCCTAGGTGCTCCGCAACCAGCGGCGTCATTCAGCCGGAACGCTGGGCGGGAGGAACGGGTGAGCGGCAGCCCGCCCGTTG
>JAJKFI010000020.1:2039096-2063339 GCA_029204185.1 Lerista edwardsae
CCCGTTCCTCCCGCCCAGCGTTCCGGCTGAATGACGCCGCTGTCCGCAACCCACCTGAAATTAGCTGGCGGCCCACCTAGTGGGTCCTTACCCACAGTTTGAGAAACACTGAGATAGGTCACAGCTTTGAATAGTTTTCCCAGTCACCCTGGGAAGCGTGTCTGTGTCCTTCCAACCTGGCCTTCCAGTGCTCTTTTGTTTGCTCTGCTCCCGTTTGTGGGACTGCCGGCTTCAACAATTGCTTCGGATCAATTCTGCCCAGACAGGCACTTTATCAGCCTTTCGATCTGGTGGCCGCGGCTCCCAGGCCAACAAGATCATAAAGAGACATCGAGCAAATTTGCGGTCTGACACATGCTGCAGGCCTTCGAGCCTGGCCATCCTGCGTGCGTGCCTCAATCTTATTAGATTGTTGCAATACAGCACCAAGAGAAATGGTACAAGAGCCATATTCTGGAGGTGATAAAGCTGAAAAACTACAGTTGGTGGGAATGATGCTTGGTAGCACCTTAGCACTTAAGGGCCCTTCAGCAGAGCCTTCAGTTCCCGGGTTATCACTCATGTCATATATTAGTGATGGTTCTAGGCTGATGGAGGTGATTTTGCCTCTCCTGTAAAATGAAGGCTGAGATCCGCAAGTCCCCCGAGCAGACGTACTTGCATATAAGTCCATTCAGATCCATCCACTTTGTTACGGCTAAAATGGCTTAAGCACGGGGGTGAAATCACACAGTGCCCAGCATTAGCAAGGTTCAGGCTTCTGGCACTCTGCGGGTGCAATTCTAACTTGCACTGGAACGCAAGAGCAAGTTGGGAGCAGGCAGGAACATCCCTCACATTGTGCCCTTACCCCAGGGTAGGCGTCAGCTGCCCCAATGGGCTCCTCGGATCTGTGCCTGCAGAGCAGAGGACACTGCACTGCCTGAATTGGTGCCACATGGCCTGAGGACAGGAGCTTGAATGTGGCTTAATGGCCGCATCCCAACTCCACCCCCCTCTGGGCTGGCACATCTCCTGTCCTGCCCATCCTCTGCCCAGAAACACCTTCCAGGCTGCCCTCCTGCCCTCCCTTGCACCGTGTAGAACGGTTTCAAAAGCAGCACCTGCCCAAATTACCTTTTCTAAATATGGTTAAAGGTATAGGCACTCTGCCCCAGTTTGTATCTGGCAACCCTACCTCAGAATGCCAGATGCAGAGGAGTGACAATGAGCTGCAGGAACCTAGTTGTCTTGTGTGCTCCCTGGGGCATCTGGTGGGCCACTGTGAGATACAGGAAGCTGGACTAGATGGGCCCTTGGCCTGATCCAGTGGGGCTGTTCCTTTTTTCCCCTATGAGAACATGTCTGAAGAGGAGCCTCTGGTTCTGGTGGCTGTCAGAGAAATGCTATGGAGAAGCTTGACTAGCCACCAGTGTGTTTACCTCAGAATTTACCTCAGAATGCCAAGTGCAAGGGAGGGGCAACAGAACGCAGGCAGCCTGTTGTCTTGTGTGCTCCCTGAGGCATCTGTTGGGCCACTGTGAGATGCAGGAAGCTGGACTAGATGGGCTCTTGGCCTGATCCAGCAGGGCTCTTTTTATGTTCTTAATGTGGGAAGGGTGAGTCACCAAAATGATGATTTCACTTGCTAAAGTTTTTTTTTTGTTTTTTTGCATTTGTTACAATTATTTTTCTCTGCAAGTACTCTCCAGGTGTTTCAGGGAGAAAATTCAACACATCTCTCTTTTGTATTTGGCTGTGATTCACCAGAACAAATAACCTTGTTTACAATTAGCTGTTGCTCATTGTTACGGTAATAAGCTTTGTGAATCACGCTGCCTTTTAAAAAACGTTAGTGTAACTAATGAATAAAATGGCTGCTATATTATTTTACAAGAAATGGCGGTGTGATTGATTAAAAGCCCCCCTTCCTGTCTTTTAAATGATGTGCAACAGAAGATGCTCAGGCTTACAATGCAATCAGTTCTGTAATTGACAAACATAATGACTTTTTCTCGAGGAAATATAGGCCTGGACTACTGGCAAATAATTATCTAATGCTATCAGAATCTGATATTAATGAAGAAATTGAAAAATAAACATCGGCAGCAACCCAATTCCAAAAAAAGTGGGAAGAATCAATGCATATTTGAAACTAATGTAATGTAATTAAGTAGGACGTAATGTGCCTTTCCATTTCGTTTGGCAGTTCCAATTTCTAGGCATCAGGCAGTATGGCAAAGGTTGCCTTGTTCTGTGCAGCTGAACTAGTTTAGAAACATTGCGTGCCTTGCCTGGTTGTTTAAGTAGAATAATATTTATATTCTCAGGATTATATTCTATTAGTTTGGGCAAATGAATTTTTCAAACGTGTTTGTTGAGCATTAGATAAACAGGTGAGCTGAAACCATCTGTGCATCCTGAAATAAGACATTGAAATGAAATTGAACAGGTTGGCAAGGTGGATGAAAGACGAAAACAACCCAAACATACGTACGTCGGCGAGAACCTGTTGCAAGCCAACCTTTGTTGGCAAGTTTTGAGGGCAGAAAGTACTCTTTTTTCCATGGGTTAGTTACAAGAACAGTGCAATGACGGATGGGTGTGCTAAATGAAGGATGAAACTGTCAGCTGTCTTGTGGCAGAGCCAGTGGGAAGTATTGACAAATCTTTAAAAAAAAATGGTAAGATACAATTCATTATTCTCTCGTGAGAATCATCTCCTGTTGACAGCAAAGTTCTCTCTTGATCACAGATAACTTCATTCACCTCAAAGACATCCCAAGGACCTTGTTTGTTTTAGAGTCTTTGATGGTCTATTTACCTGTCAAGAGGAGAGAATTCATTTATTTTAATCTTTTATCTCATCTTCTTATTAATAGCAAAAGGCTCCTCTTCATTATGAAGAGGACAGAGAGAGGAGAATTTTGGTATTGAAAAGCTGATCCAAGGGGGTGCAATTGCACCAGGCAACAAGCTTAAGGGGGGCAGCAAGCTGAGCTTGACACTAGTGGCCAAAACTGTGAACACCTTGGTATGTATGAATAATACTATCATGTTATATATCATTGAAAAGGTAATTTAATGCAGGATGCAATGAAACAAACCGGAGTGTTATATCTTTATCAAAAGCTATGGCCAAAAAGCAGAGAAAATGGAAATACAACTTTGATATCACTTACTGTTGTGATGTTTCAAATTATGGTGTTGAAGACTCTTGAGAGTTCCCTGGAGATCCAATCGGTCAATCCTACAGGAAGTCAAGCCTGATTGCTCCCTGGAAGGACAAATCCTGAAGCTGAAGCTCAAATGCTTTGGCCACCTCATGAGAAGAGAGGACTATGTAGAAAAGACCCTCATGCTGGGAAAGATGGAAGGCAAAAGGAGAAGGGGGCGGCAGAGGATGAGATGGTTAGATAGTGTCACCGAAGCGATGAACATGAAATTGGGCGAACTTCGGAAGCTAGTAGAGGACAGGAAGGCCTGGCGTGCTGTGGTCCATGGGGTTGCGAAGAATCAGACACGACTTAGCGACTGAACAACAACAACAACTGTTGTGATGTCACTTCAGGGCAACATTTTGCCCTCTTCACTGGGCTATACTTTCATTAGCTATGCCCCTGGCCCAGTGGTGTCACTAGAGTTTGCATCACCCAGGACGGGAGGTCAATGCATCACCCTCCCCATGATGGATCTCCTCCCCCCAAAGGATACAGCAACTTTATATTTATTTATTTAACTATAGTACAGGTCACCCAACAAATTAGTCACCAGCAAAAAACCCGTGGCCAATTTGATGACTCACACAATTAAATGCAAGTTCTAGTATTACCTCTAATACATGGAAATGAGAACTGACTCATATGAATGATTTTTTTTAAAAATAGCAATTTTCACATAAAAAGTTATATTTTTAGTTTTTTGGCCATCAATCAATCACTAGTATTGATATACCCCTTTTCAACACAAAGTTCACAAAGCGGTTTACAGGCAAATAACATTAAAGTTAAATGGCTCCCTGTCCCAAAAGGGCTCACAATCTAAAAGAATGGAGAACACCCAGTGTAGTCATGCACCCGGTTCTCACCGGTTCCCGAGAACCGGTTTCTAAATGAGCTGGCCCCGCCCACGGCAGCTGGCCTGCCAGTGCTGTCATGCAGCTGGAACGGCGTTCCGGTTGTTACAATTAGTGGACTCTGCCCACTTAACTCATTGCTGGCTCCTTGTTTTTTTTGCTTCGGGTTTTTTTTTGCTCCGTTTTTTTTTTTGCTTTGCACTTCGTGTTGGTGTGTGTTTTTTTTGCTTTGCACTTCGTGGGTTTTTTGTGTGTGGCTCCGTTTGTTAATTGGACCAGAAAACAGGGCCATTTCCCGCCCATTTGAATTTGAATTTCAATTGCAAGCAGAGGCAAATCTAAGGGAGGGCAAAGCTCTTAAGTTTTGAAAGAAGCCTTGTTGTGTTGGTCCTGTTGGTCTGGATGGCATAAAATGAAGCTTGAACTGGGGATACTGTGGACTAGTAACTTGCAAAGTGGATCACTATATGATGTAAATCCAAGTAGGAATCATAGTTCAGTATGATGGTTTCTGTGAATTAAGCTGTTGTTAAAGGCTGGTTTTCCCTCCTGCCAACTCTAAAGTTTGCACAGCGTTGATTACCCAGCGCAGTTATTTACAGGTGATAATTATTATTAATTGGGCATGATCCAGTGTAATTTAAGTGCTTTTACATTGCATTGATTTTGAGTAGTCAAACATGTGCTTAACTCTCCCTCCAGTTGAAATCCCTAAGACATAAAGACTGATCTAAACTGTTTACTCAGAAGTCAGCCCCATTATTTTCAGTTGGATCTTCCAAAAAGACAGGCTTATACTTGCAGACTTATGCATATATTGCTGAATGGCTTACTCTTTAGAAAGTGTGTTTAGAATTTCAGCCTTGAGAACTATTGGCTGAATTCTGCCCATAATTGTAAAGATTATCCTATTTTCCTGTGTCATTGCATTCCTCCTACCTCCAAATCACTGACAGTATGATGGGTTTAGAAGACCTTGTGTACATTCTGAGAACTCTTTAGAGTATGGTCAGGCACACACAGCCCAAAAGAATTAGATTGGGAAGAGCTGACGTCCCCCTTCTCAGGCCTTCTTAACATGCTCTGAGAGTGATCTGGAATAGTTTGGGAATTGTTGGGTCTGCTTGATGACATCACTTCCTGCCATGACGTCACTTCCGGTGGGCGGACCCCAACAAGTGCCAATCAAAAGTGAGTTCCTGTTCCTAAATCATTTGAATGACAGCACTGCTTATGATGTCACTTCCGGTGGGCGGACCCCAACAAGTGCCAATCAAAAGTGAGAACCTGTTTCTAAATCATTTGAATGACACCACTGAGAACACCCCCAACAACAGCCACGAGAAAGACACTGTGCTGGGGTGAAGAGGGGACAATTGCTCTCCCCTTGCTAAATATAAGAGGACACCACTTGAAAAAGTGCCTCTTGCCCAGTTAGCAGAGGTTGGGCCATAGCTTTTGATAGAATAAAGATATGACACTCTGGGGTTTTCCGTTGAATTCCTTGTGAAATTCTGCATCCAACATGATGCATATAACATGATGGTATTATTCCGTAAAACCGTAATATTTTTTTTTAATGATTTTTACATTAAAAGTTGTATTTTTTTACTTTTAGTTTTCTGGCCATAACTTTTGATAGAAAGATATTACACTCCTGTTTTTTCCATTGAATTCTGGGTGAAATTGCACATCCAAACGATATATAGCATGATGGTATTATCTTTTAAAACCACGATTTTAGCAATTTTGGTCCTTGGTGGTGTCACACACACCCCCGTGCACGTCACCTGGTGCGGCCCACCCACCCCCAGCCCAATCCTACCCAATTTTCCAGCGCTGGTGCAGCCATGCCAATAAGGTGTGTGCTGCATCGTGTAGTGTAGGGCAGTCACAGAAGCTTCCTCAAAAGAAAAGTTGGATTGGGTCCACAGAGGCATATTGTCCTCCATTATGGGATCCTGGTAAGTGAGAGCCCAATCCTGAGCTCACCGTCTCCTGTCGGAGCAGCGATGCCCAAATGGCAAAATTCATTCCCTTCCCCCAAGGAAAGCTACAGGCCCTGCAATGGGCCTACTCCATTCTCCGCCAGCTATTTTGATGGTTTATTTCCAAGTTGTGGAAAGTGTCAGGTGTTGATTTCTGCAGATCAAACTGCTCTTAATGGCACAAGAGTAACTCATGCTATTCCCCCCTCCCCAAAGCCGGCAATCTTAGCTAGGGAAGTGGCTCTTTATCATGGTGGCCACTGAGAACAGAAAATGACCTGCACTCCGCTTTCCCCTAAAAGGAATACTGATCATGAGTTTGTCCATGTAATTATACTCTTTCACCAAGGCTCATTCTCACTGCGTGTCATGATTACAAAGAATGCAGATACTAATTTAAAGCATTAAAATGAATCTGGCAGCCCTAGGAATAAAGTGACAGCCCTTTTTTTAAAAGCCATCTGAGATAAAATGGTTCTAATTTAATAGGCTCCGGTGCAATCTTTTCAATTACCTAATCACCACTTACCTGTACTAGGAAATGAAAGCTGAATTAGATACAAAAGGCAAGTTGTTTCACTGATTGTTGCAAGGTCACCAGGTTACAGCCAGGGGGATAGGAGCGCAATCTTAACCTGGAGTTAAGCTGGCACAAGTTAGGCCAGCAAAGTTTGGCTGGCACAAGGGACACTATAAAGTATGTTTGGACCACTCTCATGGTCAGAGAGAGACCAGCACACAGACATGCACCATCCTCCCTGACTCCGATCACCCAGAAGTCAGATCGGATTGTGACATAAGTGTATAGTTCTACATTTTCTAATGCCGTGGGAGAAAAAGAAGCTACTGCAACTTTTCCTACACAATCCTCCAATGTCTTTACTCCAATCCTCTACCTGCGCTACTATGTAGTTTCTGGACCTAATTGAAGATGCTGATTTTGGCCTTTAGAGCCCTAAATATCTCAGCATTACAGCATGTCAAATATCACCCCCCTGAACCTACTGAAGTACTACGATCCACTTCGGAGGCATTCTCTGAATTCATATGCACTGCGGCTGAGGCAGGGCCTTTCTGTTGGTGGCACCCAAAATTGGGAGCCAATAAGAGATTCACCTGGCCCCATAGCTTAAAAACATGTATGGGGCAATATATTGATCCTCTAGTCTTTACAGTGTCTAAGATCCTATTATGGTGCTAGGCTGGCACAAGCCACTTGTGTCAGCCCAGCATAGTCACAAACGTGCCGTAAGTCATGTCTGTGCTGAGGAAGAGGGTGCTGGGCAGGTGTGGGGAGCTCCGCTAGCCCAGGGACACTGTGCCGCCGCAGGTAAGCCGCAACCACACATAGCATTAGAAAGATTCTATCTGAAAAATCCATCTCCTTGGCTGTGCAAAGTTAAGCAAAAATTTCTTCCTAGGGGCACATAAGCTTTCTGTTCGGAAAACATAAAAAGAGACATTTTCAAATATAGCATTGTAAAAATAGTGACATTTGGCTAAATGCTTAAATCTGTCATAATCAGGAGATGCTTGAGCACTAACTGCCTACGTGGTGTTTTGAGTTAATTTTGCATTCATTGTCATTTGTTGGAACCAGCTTGTTCTTATGATAATCACTTTGGCTGCTTTGTGCGGTTAATTTCAGGAATTGTGTGTGCATTGTTGTTCTCTCTCTCTCTCTCTGTGTGTGTGTGTGTGTGTGTGTCACTCCAGGTTAGGACTATGCCCTTTGTTCGTGTCAGGTGTGCCTGTGTAGCTTCTATTTTGCTGGCTTAGTTTATGCTGGCCTAACTCAGTTTAGGATTGTGCCGTTTGTGTCAGGTGTGCTCGTGTATCCTCTACTTGTCTGTTTCCTGCAAGAGATGTCTCTGCTTTGCTGGGGAAGTCCCTAATACAGCTTCTTGCTGCCTGAACTTCTTGGTCCCGTGCTGTTTATTCTGGAGGTCCAGCAATCTTGAAGACAGACGCGTCTACCGACACACATTTCAACAGGATTGGGCCCTACCGTGGCCCACACCAATCAGTCAACTCAATACTTAGGAATCAAATAATGAAACCAATTAGCGCTTGTGGCCTCAAAAAGTAATGCAGCCTCAAAAAATAATGCAATGTAATCCATGTACCGTGGGTTCACTTCCTGCCTGTTCCTTGGTATACGTATGATGTCGTTCCTTAAAACATGCATTTATCTTGCTGCATTATCAGCAAGTAACGGTTCAGAATTTGCTGCCCATCTGAAAAATGGGTCATGCCAGCTACCATTGTGCAAGATGCTGCCTGCCATAACTGAAGCCCACAGCTGGCTAATGTGCCCATGATAGCTTGCAAAATGACATCATTCATAATTAAGGATGGACCAAATGCTACAGATTAAAGCAAAAAAAAAATTTAAAAAACCCACGCAGACATAATTTGGCAACCAATGTAAACTAACCCAGCTGCAGGATACTGGCTTCAGCACCACGAGGCCTGTAGGACCCTCAAAGCCATGGGAAGCCATTTTAATCTTATCTTTTTCCACCTTCTGGAATGAGCCGACAGCTGCTCATGTTGGAGAGCGTCAGAGAGATTCCCTGGTCTTGGATGCGGTACAGATTCTCGGGCCAATGTTAGCAAGAGGAGTGTGCAGATGACTTTGGCCCCAAATTTCAATGGGCAGCTTGACCTCAAGGTCCAGGCATGAGACAAACACATATATTGTTAACATACCCTAAGGCCAGGGATTGAACCAGGGACCAATTAACATAAGATATACACATATCATTAACAATGACCTATATCAGAATTTCTCAGACTGTGGGTCGAGACCTACTTGGTGGGTTGCGACCCAATGACAAGTGGGTCACGGAAAGCTGGGAGCCATCATATTGAAAGCTGCAGAACTTACTCTTGCTGTATTCCTTTTGCAAGTGTTAACCGTTTGAATGTTCAAGTGAGGGTTTTTTATTATTTTGTTTTTAGTTCAGTGCTTTTACATCATGTTTTGTTCTAATTTTGCTTTTTGTCAGGGATGTTTTATGCAGCAAATAAATGTTTTATGTTTTTATTGCTGCATTCCATGAATGCCAGTTTGCATTCCAGAAGCATCATCTGATTACATCACAACGATGGCACTTCCAGCCATGACATCACTTCCAGGTTAATGACATCACTTGCAATGGGTCCTGACAAAAGTGCCACTCTAAAAAGTGGGACCTGATCTAAAAAGTTTGAGATCCACTGACACATACGAATACATGAAGTTCCAGTATCCTTGGGCCATCTTGGTCAATAGTCACGAACGGGTAACACGAGAGAAAGAAAACACGTATCTCTATCCAGTTTCTTCACATCATGCACAACATATACAATTTCCTAAACCTTTGTTATTCCTGTCCTTTGTTTGGGCACAATCCTAACCAACTTTCCAGCACTGGGGTAAGGGCAATGCAGCTCTGAGGTCAGGGAAGAAACATTCCCTTACCTTGAGAATGCCTCCGTGACTGTCTCCCAATTGCAGGATGCAGCACATGTCCCCTTGGCAAGACTGGATTCAGCCAACCCCCGCTCCCAGCACACCAGGCACACCATGGAGCAGGAGTTAGCTGAATCCAGTCTTGGTGCAGGGCTACACTACTGGTTAGGCCACGGTAATGCCCCCTAGGCCACTGGAGGTTGCTAGTGGGCAGGAGGGGACATCATCCCATGACCCCTGGGGGCAGTCTGGAGGGTCCAGGTTTCTGGGTATCATGATATAGGCTGGGGGACCTTCCCCATACCCAGCACAAGTTAGGCAGCCTCTATGCCCTTGTCCCAGGATAGGTGCCAGCTGCCCTGATGGGCTTGCTCAGACCTGTGCCTGCTATTTAGCATGCACAGCTCCAAGCAAGCTGCGCAGCCCAAATTGGGGCCACACAGCTTGGGGACGGAGGCTTGGACGTGGTCTACGGGCCGCAACCCAGCTACACCCCTGTTACACCAGAGACCTCTGCCAGGCCTCCTTGGGGTCCCTGATGCCCACTTCAGGCTGGGTAGTTTCCCCTTTAACCACTTTGGTGCAGCAGTGGAGCAAACACACCTAGGGCTCACCTTCTCAGTTTGCCTGTTCAGTGGCCGCAATCACACCAGTCCACATCAGTTCAATCAATCAATCAATCAATACTTATATACCGCTTTTCAACACGAAGTTCACAAAGCGGTTTACAGGCAGATAGTAATAATAAAGTTAAATGGCTCCCTGTCCCAAAAGGGCTCACAATCTAAAAAAAAAAGGCAGACCGCCAGCAACAGCCACTAGAAAGACTGCACAGGGGTGAAGAGGGACAGTTACTCTCCCCCTGCTAAATATAAGAGGAACACCACTGGAAAAAGTGCCTCTTGTCCAGTTAGCAGGGGTCTTGTCCAGTTAGCAGTTGGAAGCCAAAAGCCCAAGCCAGAATCAGAGTCCAAGGTTGGGGTTAGTCCACAAGCTGGTCCATGGGTCAGTAAGCCAAATCAAGTCCATAAGCCAGTCCAAGGGTTAATAAGCCAAGTTGGGTCCAAATCCAGGTTACACCAAACTAGTCCTATAGTCAATAGTTTGTTCAGGTTTGTCAGTTCTCTCCAGCTCCTCCCATACCAAACATTTCTCCTGCTATACACCCACACCTCTCCTTCCTCCAGGTGCTCCTTATATCCTGGCTACAAGCCTCTAAGGGAGGACAGCTGTGCAGCCCAACCTTGGCTGCCTCCCTGGTGTTGATCCTGTCCTTACTTACACCAAGAGTATTTCCCAGGGGTTGACCCTGCATGTACTTAGCCCTGTTGGCACCATCTCCTGCCTCCTTGGGGTGATCTTCCGCATTTTTACTACAATCCCTCTCCCTGGGCCAACATGCCTACAGGCCCACTCACCCTTTGCCCAGTTCCTCCCAGCCGCCTGCCCTCCCCATGCCCAGCGTCAGCACAAGGGGCATCATCGGATTACGCCGATATCCACAGATCTTGGTATCCACAGATCTTGGTATCCACATGGAGTCTTGGAGTTGATGCAGCCTGCAGATAAGGAGACCCCACTGCAGTGATGGGATCAGCTAACAACTCGGGGGAATGCTGGGCGGGCAGCAGGAAGGCTGGGCGGGACTTCCGGGTGATTGACAGCCCGTCCGTCCAGGTCCGCCGCCTGCCCGCCCACTGCACGGGCTGCCCTGGCCTCGGAGGGTGTGCCCACTTGCCAGGGGGGCGGGTGGGGGCCCCCAGGTGCCAGGGCGCACAGTGGCGGGGCACGCCACCACACTGCCTTTACGATTGAATAAAATGTTTTCCTACAACCTTTCTTGGACAAGTCATTGGAACATGATGAAGGCGGCGGCTTCGATCTCAATGCGGGCTATCCTGAAATTCTTTTATAAGAATGGAGGCTCATATGTCCCGGCTGCCCTCAAGGTGTTCAATGCTAAGGTTCTTCCCCAAATTCTATTCGGAGTACCGTTGTGGATAAAATCATCTAACCACCAGCTCGAACAAATCCAAGCAGTGTTCCTGCGTAAAATTCTAGCTGTTCCAAACTGCGTGCCATATTCAGCCCTGTGCCTGGAGACGGGCCAGTCTATGATTGAAACACTAGCTTGGCTACGCACTTCAAAGTTCTGGCTGAAACTCTACTTTAATAACATAACCAGCAGTTTATTGTTTCACTTCAAGAAAGACTCTCTCTCGTCAGCTGGCTCCTGGGAGTCTAAAATTAAGCAACTAGGCATTGATGTGGACCAACTAGGGGCGGTAACACAAGCAGAAGCCTTCCGACAGATCAAACAAAGGTTGCTGGACATTCAGACTCAGACTCTCTTAAGCACAACCAATAGATCTGGTCACTCTCTGGCATGGAAAATCCCTTTTGAAAAAGGTAAAACTTTGAACTACCTCCAGTCCTTAACCAACCCTAATGAAAGAAGGGCCCTTACGTTGGCCCGTCTGGATGCCATGCCCTCTGCAGTTCTATGGGGAAGGTATAGAGGCATCCCCCAAGAAGATAGAACATGCTCTTGTTCTTTGAGCACAGTTGAATCCTTGCCGCACATGATCCTACATTGCCCTTATCATGAGACTAAGAGATCCAGTTTACTAGGCCCTATTTTGTCCAAGAAGATGTTTCTTCCAGACAATGACAAACTAAACATTCTTTTCTCACTATCGGATCCATACCACCTCAGACTGTTTGCTTCCTTTCTGCATAGCATAGTTGAATTTAACAATAGACGAAAGACCACTGAACTGCCATTGCCAGAGTGAATCTATCTGGTCTAGAGACAGCAAGTGTTTTACATTGTTTTAATTATATTTTTAAGTTCTGACCATAACATTGCTGTATGTTTTGACTTTTGAGATGCCATTAAAGGTTTTGACTGACTGACTGACTGACTGAATAAAATGAAATATGTAATGTGATGTGATAAAATTTTGTGAAACTGATACAGAAGGAGACCAGAGGTAGAAAACTGTATCCTGGGAGGATCTTCCATTTGAAGGACCAACTTCACCTCGCTTTGTAGTATGGGCAACCTGGAGGCCAGCTGCAAGGCAATCACCACTATGGGAGATCTAGAGAGCAAAATAGAGAAGTCCTGTGCACAAGTCGCTCTGTGGTTGAGGTTTTCCACCAGAGGCCAACCCAGCTGTGACCAATGCTTTTGTCTTGTCTCCAGTGTTAGAAACACACTTTACTGTACTCTTATGTGTGGTCACCCCCCCCCTCCTTTGACGGTCATCATGCCTCAAAAGGAGCATCAAAGGGATGCTAAAAGATAACCAATCATCTGACACAACCAACACAGAGAGGAGATGTTTTGAACAGTGCAAGGGAAAAAAAAACAACCTCAAAATGGAGTTCACGAGAGAGAACAAAGACAAACCACTACAATCAGGAAGGGCTTTGATCTCAAAAAAGCCATGTTTCCGCAATGCCATCAAACTCATTGTCTACAGGCCACAGGTGCACAGCATATCAAAGAGACAAAGAGGCAGTAGGGAGTGATGACAATTCAGAGTCTGCAGGATCTTCATTTCCACATGCATCTGTGCATCTGTTCGGTGGAAATGACCTCTCCGCATGCTTCCAACTGCAGGCTTGCTCATTTTTATTTAGCATGGCTGTTTCCAGAAAAACTTGAAAAGCAGCCCCCCCCCTAAGCACACCATATGCTAAAGGAGGAGCTTGAAGGGTGGGGAAAACCCAAGAAGCTATGCCAGGATGCAGACCACTCCTCTGACATTTTAACAGGAGGGTATTCCATTTCACGTTATAATGTGATCTTTGGAGGTCCCAATTCTCTTTCATCACAGAGAGCACAGCCCTGACCCTTGGCTCGTCATAAGAACATAAGAACATAAGAAGAGCCCTGCTGGATCAGGCCAAAGGCCCATCTAGTCCAGCTTCCTGTATCTCACAGCGGCCCACCAGGTGCCCCAAGGAGGCATGAGACAACAAGATGCTTGCATCCTGTTGCCACTCCCTTGCACCCAGTACTCAGTAGCCTACCACTAATGTAAGGAGGCTACAACCCATCATTGCCTATAGCCCACAATCGACTTTTCTTCCAGAAATCTGTCCAATCCCCTCTTAAAGGCATCTAGACCAGATGCCATCACCACCTCCTGTGGCAAAGATTTCTACAGATTAATTACCCGCTGGGTAAAAAAAGTACTTCCTTTTATCTGTTTTAACTCTCCCAACCCTCAGTTTTAGCGGTTGCCCCCTGGTGTTTTGAGAACCAGTCACTCACACTCCAGCAAAATGGAGAGAATCTTCAGAGAATCAAATTCTCTAATTCACTGTTGTGGCCATCCTGTGAGTAGATGGGAAAGCTGATATCCTCTTGGCCAGTTCTGTGTAACCAGCAACACCAGAAAACAGGGGACGTCTACTAAAATGGAGTGTTGGGAGAGTGAGAACAGATAAAAGAAAAAACCTTTTGACCCAGCGGGTAATTATTCAGTGGAACTCCTTTCCTCAGGAGGTGGTGATGGCGTCTGGCCTGGATGCCTTTGAAAGGGGATTGGACAGATTTCTAGAAGAAAAGGCCATCACAGGTTTCAAGCCATGATGGGTACGTGCAGCCTCCTGGTTTTAGAAGTCGGCTAGCTCAGAATGCCAGGTACAAGGAGGTGGCAATAGAATACAGGCATCTTGTTGTCTTCTGTGGTCCCTGAGGCACCTGGTGGGCCGCTGTGAGATACAGGAAGCTGGACTAGCTAGGCCTTTGGCCTGGTCCAGCAGGGCTCTTCTTATGTTCTTAACCATGTCCAATGCTATTTCTCAACCCCTCCACAGAAGAGTACCTTCAAGAAAGGAGTGTTCTCTGCATGCTATTTCCATTAGCAGATCATTGTTCTTCTCTGCCACTTTATCAGGGCTTCTTTGGGTGTTCCAATACTCTCTATCCTGGGGTCCTTTTAATGTTTCCTTAAAGGCCGTGCATCAGCATTTGTGGCCAGGAATGGCTGAACCACCACCTGATCGTCACCAGCAAAAGCCAGCTACTTACCTTACTCCTTCCACAGTGTCCTTTTGGTAAAAGAGGAACAGCGGATGGCTGCTTCCTTAACTCCTCCCCTTAAGCAGTGGTGTCATCCAAATGATTTAGAAACCGGTACTCACTTTTGATTGGCACTTGTCCAAATGCCAAACAAATAATGATTTAGGCCAGCTCAACTTCTAGAAACCGGTACTCGCGTAGTGGTGCGTAGTGGGTGCATGACATCACTGCCCTTAAGCCTTCTTGAATGCAGAGGTGTGTCTAAGCAAGTATGGCCTGGATGCCCCATGGAGGTATTATATTTCACTGGAGGAGCCATGACGTCACAGACTTGAAGCCATGGGTATAAGCTCAGATCATTGCCGCGAAGGAGGATTGCCGCCGCGGCGTCACAAATAAAAATCTCCCTGCCCGTGTGTAAAAGTTAATCTCAACGTCTTTAATCATGCCTGCATGTTCTGCATATGGGTGCGCGAATCGCTGTACGAAAAATGGGATTACTTTGCACAGGTAATTAAAATGATTGTGATTCGTTGCTACAGAAAAATATTACCTCATAAAGTAAGCAGCCCGTCACAAACTGAAGTAGATATGAAGAATAAAAATAAAAATAAAAATATGTAATATTTTTGAAATTCCGAACATTAACAGAATTTGTTTTATTGGGGGGGGGGTGAGTGTAGAAGTTTAAAAAAGTACTCTTAATAGCCTAGAAGTAAAAAAAAATTACTCTCCTATTGACAACTACTTGTATACATTGAGAGATTTTAATGTAATTTTCCTACATATTTATCTAATTTTTGCCCACCTTCCCCTTTTTTTCTTTCCTTCCCATTCACACTTTATTTTTGGTTGTGTAGATTTCAAAAAATAAGTCTGTCAAAGCAGTGCAATCCAAGTTTACAAAGGCAGCAAGCAGCATTTCGTCCGCTATGTTCAGTAATATAATTACGCGGAATTAAACCTTGGAATTGCATATTGAATCATAACTAGGTTACCAATGATGTTTCTCCATGATCACACGTTGTTATTTTGGTAAGTTTTTACTTCAGGAGTGAACAAATAAGTCCTAAACATCATGCGAAAACCCATTTGAAATGCTTGGAATCAGCATTGTTTTGGGTGTATTTACGTCACTGCTAACCCCGCCCACTAGCTTCACTTCTTCCCTATCTAACTGCATAGGCACGGCCACCCCCTGGGATGCCCCATGGAGGTGTGTCTGAGCGCCATTTGCCATGGACTGCAGGATGCTCCTCCTCCTGTTTTGGCAGCACCGTGGTCTACTTGCCCCATCAATTTCTTTTGTCACTGAAACAGGAGGGGGAGGCACTAGTGGTGACCCGCGATCCGGCCTCCGCCTCCCTCTCCTTTGGAGGCTCTCACTGAGCCATCGAAGGAAAAGAAATGGACAGGGGTGCTGGGTCACAGGGGCACCACTACTGCCGCCCCAACCACCTTGCTCTCATGAATCATGTAACCTAATATAGGGATGTGGTGGCGCTGCGGGTAAAACCGCAGCTGCTGGGCTTTCTGACCAGAAGGTTGGGAGTTCTAGACCACGCAATGGAGTGAGCTCCCATTGCTTGTCCCAGCTCCTGCCAACCTCGCAATTCGAAAGCACGTAAAAAATGCAAGTAGATAAATAGCTACACTTTGGTGCGGAGGTCACAGCGTTCCATGCGCTATGGCGTATAGCCATGCCGCCCACATGACCACGGAAGCTTGGACAAAGCTTGGACAAGCTCTACAGGCTTAGAAACAAGAGACGAGCACCACCTCCTACAGTCGGTCACGACTAGACCATTCAGTCGTGGGCAAACCTTTACCTTTAACATAACTTATAAGGTTCCTGCAGCAATAAAAGAGATTTCTACTTCCCAAGTAACTATGGCAGTGGTTCTCAAACTTTGTAACCCACTTTTTAGAATGACAATCTGCCTGGAACCCATGGGATGTGATGTCATGGCCAGAAGTGCCATCATTGTGACGCCAGAGCCTGCTGCTTTTCTGTGAATGCAGCACTAAGTTGGGTTATTTCTCAGCCATTTTCCACTAGCAAAGTGAATCAGAAAGAAAAATGCCTATTTATAACCTTGATACAAGCAAAATAACCACACAGGCCTCCCCCTTTCCAGCATCCCATCTTCTCATAGCAACAATACCGCAGTTCAAGTACAATATCCCAGGTTTTCTACTCCCAGCAAAAGAGTCTCAAGTAGGCAGCAAATCTGGGAACATTTTTGTTGCATCTACAAGGGGGAAACAAAGCAGTGGCTTAATTGTGCAAAGCATCGCATGGTTAGGGTTGCAATTTATGCACACTTACTTGGAACTCAGCCCCAATGGAATTCAGCTCCATTGAACGCAGCGAGTCTGAGTCAACATGCACAAGAAGGGGCTGTTAGCCAATTGTGTGCAACAGTTCAATCTCCGTTTTGCTGCTCAGAAAGATGATGCTTTGGGATAAGGATGATGCACAATTAACTCAATTGCGCATGCAATGGATACATACAGTGAGACACAAAACGTGATTCCTTTTTAATCTAAAGCCGTTCTCAATCTGCAATGACAGCCAAAACAAACGATCCTTTTGTATAGGGATTTCCACAGAGTATGAAACAGACCAGCGATGGAAAAGGACTGTCAGTTTCACTATGATCCTCCCTGGCAACAGATGATTTCAGTCTTTGTAATAATGCTTCCAAGCCCATCCAGATTGCACTTGGATGATGGTCATTTGCTCCACCATCGCTTTTCCATTAATGGGGCTGTATTTATAATTAAAAATGGGCTGACCCTCTCCTTGTTTGTTTTCAACACTCTCCAATCAGTGGGAGAAAATTAGCCCCCTGGGACGGTTCACTTCTCATAGGCTCACAGTGTTATTTCAGCTGTGAAGGATGCTAATGAGCTAATATCAACTTTCCTGATGGAAAATGCACATATGTCGGTTGTAAACGTTGGCAGTACCCCAGTGTTTCGTAATTGGCGGCAAAGTCTATCATTATGCCGCGCAGCAGAAAAAAGGAAATAATAATCAATCGCGTCCGACCCTCCCTAAGGGGTGGAAAATCACACTGTCTCCTTCCAATATGTCATGCAGAGCTCTCTCCATACGTGGAGCTTGGCTGTGGAAAATAGCTGTTGGGTTAGTGCTTTCCAAGGTTCCCAGTTGGCCTGTGTAGGAATATAAAGTAGCAAATCATGAATTATTCCAGTCTGGTTCCCACTGTAATGTTAATGATACAGGAACAGTCCAACAGCAAGCCAACCCCATGTCTAGAAATATAACATGGGTGGAGGATGGTGTCATGGCCCATGAGCGCACATTTTGATGATGTTCTAGGGCAGTGTTCTTCAACCTTGGGATCGGGACCCCAATGGGGTCACAAAGCCTCAGTTGTGGGGTTGCAGCAACTTACAGGAATGAAAAAGAAGACAGGAAGTGTGGACTGTGGTCTATTTTTGGATGGGAGACAGAACGCCAGGCTGTGACAAGCTGCAGTACCTGTTGTGGCAGAACGGGGTCACTGTGAAGCTGATTAGCCAGTACAGGAATATTGTGAGAAGGCCAAAGAAAGGAGTATGACCTTGAGGACCTGTCCAGGATGGACTTACGATCACCTGTTGAAGCTTGCTGTCACATGGCCAGAGAAGAGAACCACACTGTGAAGGCTACATCTGGGACTGAGGATTTGAGGAATCACAGAATACTGTATATTTGTAAAAACCCCATTGAAAAATGGGGGTTTAGACTAGCCTGCCCATGTAAGCTGCCTTGGGCATTTGCTTCGGCATGGGAATGGCGGGGTATAAATTCTTTTTTAAAAAAAAAAAAAGTTGAAGACCACTGGACTGGATAACCACCAGGTAAAGGGGAAAGCATCAGTTACCAGGAAATTGTGACCCAGACCTACTCAGGTTCTTAGCAATTGTGCTAAAATAGTTTCCACTACTGCCGGGTTTCATGGTAACTTTTTCTGCTTTCTCTAATAAGAATATGTGGTTATAGTAAGCAGGGCTGGGAGGGCTTAACAGGGGTGAGAAGTGGGCAGATAGGAGGGGGTGGAACCAAGGGTGGTTCCCCATCTCACCACACACCGCAGATTCAGGCTGCGCAGTCTCCTTGGAACTGCGCCCGCTATTTAGCAGGCACAGAACTGAGGAGCGCATAGGGGAGGCTAGAGCCTCCCCTACGGTAAGGGAGTGAACGCTCCCTTGCCGCAGGGAGGCTCCAGCCTCTCCTATACTGCACTGGATATGGCATTGGCCAGTCAGCCTCACCATTCCAGCACTGTATAGGATTGCACCCTCAGTAAATAAGTCCATCTAGCCAGGTATTATCTACTCTGACCAGTCACAAGGACTCAAAACTCTCTTCAAATCTGTGCTGCGTTTGCTACCTGACATCTTTTAACCAGAAGCATTGGGAATCCTGAGCATGTCATGACTGTGCCATACCACTGAGCTAAGGCCCTCTTCATTGCCCTGGGGTTCTCCATTGTGGGCTATAGGCCATTGCGGGCTGTAGGCCATGATGGGTTGTGCAACCTCCTTACATTAGTAGTAGGCTACTTCAGAATGCCAGGTGCAGGGAAGTGGCAACAGGATGCTGGCATCTTGTTGTCTTGTGTGCTCTCTGAGGCACCTGGTGGGCCATGGTGAGATACAGGAAGCTGGACTAGATGGGCCTTTGGGCAGATCCAGCAGGTCTCTTCTTATGATCTGTGAGGAATAAACATTTGGGGCAAAAATAACAACCAGAGGCATATCTAACCTGTAGCTTGGGGTGTCGCAAGCCATGGGTGCTGGGCAGCGGCAGGGCACCATTGCACGCAGTCCACAGGGGAAACCGCACACTCTTCGCCCCGCCCGCCCTCCCTTGCCTCTGTTAAGCTCTGAAATGGAGCTTGTCCAGGCACAGGGAGGTGTGTCAGAGTGATGCACGGGGGCAGGGCGATGTCCTGGGGGCGCGCGCGGGCCTCCGTTCATCACTGATCACAACAACCGTCATTTGGGGCAGACAAGCTAAATGTACCAAAAGGGAGCTAAGCTGAGAACAGGGGGCTCTCAGAAGACTGAGAGAGGCTAAAAGCAAGAAGCTGGTAATTTGGAGCAAATAACTAACAGCTTCACTCAGTAGAATGATTCACTAACAAGCGGGTAGCTGCTTCAAAAGATTGGCACTAGAATATTTAGGGAGTAGTATAGAAAGAAGCTGAAGCTCATTAACACAAAGGCAAAAGTAGATAGGTGAAGAAGTAAACAGTAGATAACACAGTAGGTCAATTAGAGGTGAAAAGTTTACAGAGGGTTGTAGCAAATTGCGCAGGCTTAATAGGGTCTGTACATATTAAAATACACGCCTCTAGAAGCACAAAAGCTGATTTAAATGCACATGCGGTGGTGGGAGTACATATCAAGGGGAAACATGGGGAAAACATGTAGTAGGCGGACGGAAAGTCTGTACCCTCGGAAGTAGCTTAGCCAATGGCGAACAGAGGAGGGGCTGCAAATAGAAGAGGGTCTATATAATTTGTGCTTATGTATTGTTCGGAGAGGGGTTTTTGGACTTCGGTCCTGCCCTTCTCTTTGCTGCAGTAAAGAAATTCAAGCGGCCATCTGTCTCTGTCTCTGTACTTGGTACAGGAGTCAGGTACAGTACTCTGTCCCTGTATTTGGTACAGGGGTGTTGGGTCAGGGGGATCAAACACTCCTAACCATCTGATGAGTTGGACGGTGGGTCAGAGGGACCCACCATTCCTAACGGTTCTTAATGAGAAATCTTTTATTCCAGTAACCTGAGATTGTGTACAAACCATATAACATCAAAGAGGATATATGAACCAATAGTGGTTTTTAAAAAAAAATTTAAACTGGATCCAGCAAATTTTTAGACACAAATTTCTTTTTTGAAACTTTTTTGAAATCCAGAACCCCAACATCTGGCAGCATCTACTTCTGTGAGCACCAGCATCCCTGGAGGTTGCTTTTACATTGTAGGGGGTGATTTTCAAATGTAAGAAGCATCCACACAGCTGTTGGAACCCTGATAGATGCCGGCATCTCCCTTCTTCAGTTTAGAGTCATTCTGCTGTGGGCTAGACTCATAAATCTGCCACCAGATTCTCATTATCTTCAGAATCCATGCATGTCTTGACATGACAGCACGTTACACAATACATAGAGAATACACCAAACCTCTGCTACAAAAGATGCACTCGGAAATAAAATAAAATAAAATATACAATCAAAGATCCATTAATGCTAGATACTCTGTTTCATTTGGTGGATAAAATCCTTCCAGGATTATACCGATTTCCACGCTCTCTACTTGTAAACTTTCCCAGTTCTGCCAACATATTTACAAGTGATTGCCTTAAGCCAGTAAAAATTAATTTCCGACGACTCTATTATTTTGCGAGTTTTTAAAACAAGCATGGATAGGAATTGTGAGATTGTTCTTCGGCCATATCAATCACAATCTACTCATGAATATCAAGAGGAGTGCTTCTGTTTCAGCATGGAGATAGTTTGCTCATATATTACGGAAACATTTTTTTTTTCTGAAGTTGCAGGCACGCTAGATTTTGTTCACTGAACTCTCCTACTTGTTTAAAGTGACTTCTCTGTTCACTGCCTGCAACTGACATTGGGTCGACAATAAATATGCAGTGGTTTGATGCTAAAATGAAGGGTTGGAGTGGACAAGACATTGGAAGCTGGTATAACGTAGTGGCCAAGAGACTCAGAGCACTATCCTAACCTGGAGCTAGGTTGGCACATGTTAGGCCAGCAAAGTTTGGCCAGCACAAGGGACACCATAAAGTACGTTTGGACAACTCTCAGAGACAGAGAGGCCAGCACACAGACATGCACCATCCTCCCTGACTCAGAGAGTGGTCCAAATGCATAAGAACATTAGAAGATCCCTGCTGGATCAGGCCACGGGCCCATCCAGTCCAGTTTCCTGTATCTCACAGTGGCCCACCAGGTGCCTCAGGGAGCACTTTTCTGGGGTCCATGTGCCAGCCAAACTTTGCTGGCCTAACTGTGCTGGCCTAACTCCAGGTTAGGATTGTGCCCTTAAGGTGCTGAGGGCTATCAGAGAGAAATAAGAAATCAATTGCAACAAACCACAGTAAATAACTCAATCACTTCTCAATATTTATATGTTCTTAAGTGAGCCAAAGTAAACTTCCACAATATGGTCTCTTCACACACACACACACACACACACACACACACACACACACACACACACCATTTACAATTAGCATAACCAACGACGTGAATTAATGTTGAACACATTATCACTACATCACTATAATAAATCTCAAGTTATGTTCAAGTAGGAAGATCATCAACCCTTTATGCCAATCAGATTTTCTGTGTATTTATAGCCACTCTAATCCCTTAGTCATTAATTTTCCATGCTACAGATCTGGATGTAATTAAGAACAAAGTATTGTTGCACATGTGGCTGGGAAAATAACATGCTGATGTGATTGATTACGTTTCTTTAAGCTGGGCATGCTTGACACTCACCAATGATAATTCATTCAAATGCGAAGTAATTAAAGTTTTATGCAACGACATAAACTTTTAATGTGATCTTCATGTAAGCAGGATGTCAGAAACCTTGAAAGAGTTGCACAGTGAGTGAAGGAAATCGTCCCCACCAATCTCCCCAAAACCACTGTCCCTAGAGGACTGCGGCAATGAGATGTGCGCCATTGGAGCAGGAATGTTCCCACAATGTTTGGTTTTTCATTGAAAGCCACAATGAATGTTTGTGCTGAGTCAAGACATAACAGGAGAGTAAATATTTTTATTAGGACCAATGAAGATGCCACAAGGGGTGATGAAAAGTGTCACAAGGTGGTGGCCGATAGGGCAGCCCTTGGCCCCAAATGACTCAGATTTTGTAGGGCTTTTTTATTTTATGTTTTGCAGGTACAGCAATACCCTGACTTTCATCCACTTGACTTTCATGGCTTTGCTCTCCAAGCTGTTTTCCATCATAACCACATTTCAAATTTCGTCCACAAGCTTTCCTCTTCCGTTCGATTTCATCCAAACTTCCATTGTGTTCATTTATTATTATTATTTGCCTGTAAACCGCTTTGTGAACTTTATGTTGAAAACGGTATAGAAATACTGTTGGTTGATTGATTCATCTATTATGTTTGTTTTTCTTTTTTCTAAGGTTTCGCATGCATTTGCATGTAGTTAGCTATTTCCACTTTTCACTGGCCAAAATAAACTTGCAAGCTCAGAGCACAATCCTAACCTGGAGTTAAATTGGCACAGTTGGGCCAGCAAAGTTTGGCTGGCACGAGGGACACCATAAAGCACATTTGGACCACTCTCGGAGTCAGGGAGGATGGTCCACATCTGTGTGCTGGCCTCTTTGACTCCAAAAGTGGTCCTAACGTACCTTACGGTGGCCCTTGTGCCAGCCAAACCATGCTGGCCTAACTGTGCTGGCCTAACTCCAGGTTGGGATTGCATCCTCAGTAAGGCTATGCTTTGACATTCATCCAGTTTTGACTTTTGTCCATGCTCCTGTCCTTAACCAGAAGAAAGTGCAAAGTATTTCTGAAAACAGCAAAGGCTAACCTCAGGCTATATTTTGGCCCCAGCTGAGCTCTGCCAGATTTCATTCTCCTCTTTTCTAAGTTTGGCAATCCTGAGACATCGCCAGGGCCTGCCTCTGAAATTTCCAGGTTTTTAAGCATTTGACCCGAGTGAGCGAGCTTTTGAGTTCTTCTGCAAACTGGTTGCTCAGTAAAAGAAAAAAGAAAAACGTGATAGACAGTTTTAACGTGAAAGGCTGGAACTGCTATGTCAGCTCAGGTTAAACGAAGAGCTCTTTTTTATATATATATATTGTATCTCTTTATCAGCTTGTCTCGATTTTATATCTCCCCAGAGGTTCCTTCCATGCAACTTCTTTAATCTAGGATTGTCATCCTTCATTCACTCACCTTTTCCCGTTTACTGTCTACAGAGGCTTCAGATTGCATTGCTGCATGCCAGTGATGGTGTTTTTCATAAATGCCAAGATTTCCACCACCAGTGGAAATTTTGGCCACCAGTGTCAAGCTGCCTTGACATCCCCTCCTCCTAGCCCCTTACCTCCACCGGCAGCCAGGGGCTTGGAAGCAGTATCAGCAAAGTGCTGCAGGGCTTACTTTCCTAGTGCACAAATGTGCTTGATGGCATGTGGACATCACTCTCCACCAGTGCAGTGACTGCTGTGCTAGCAGGATGAGCAGACTAGAATTTCACTCTCACTGACTCAGAGCGCAGGCCTAACTTGCGCTTTAACCTGCGCTTTATCCAGCACAAGTTGGGAGCGTTCAGGTCTCCCTTCAGGTCATTTCAAATCAAAATACCTTTATTGGCATATGAATCATACAACAATTAACAACCATAAAACAGCATAAGATAACGGTAAAAAGGGCAACCACTCAACAAGATTCTTCACTCGTGGGGGAACTCCTGAGACCTAGTGCAGAATTAGACTTAACAATACTAGCAATAAACATTGGCTAACTGATTAATAAAATAAGGATCTTCTGAAGCAAAAAGGGCTTTTAGGATCTCAGGATCAGACCCATGGTGACACCTCTGGAGAAGAGGGTTAATAATAATAATAATAATAATAATAATAATAATAATAATAATAATAATAATA